>CAUHTR010001747.1:0-51400 GCA_959609185.1 Schmidtea polychroa | reverse complement strand
ATTTTANAAGAAAATTTTTATGACTATTAACCAAAAATAGCTTTTTAATGATCATTTAGAAGAAAGTTTAAAAATTAAAATTGTTTAAAATATTCAATTCAAAAAATTAATACACAAATTTACATAATTTAAAAAATAGTATTATAACTTTCTATTTAAAAAAATTATTACGAAAATAGTGCCAAAGTTTGAAGATCTTTCTAATAATAAAAAATAATATTAAATTTTTAATTAAAAAAAAATTTTTTTGAGTACTTTAATTATTTAAAAATTTTTTTGGGTCGTGACCAAAAATCCTTAAGAACCGCTGGTATAAGACATAACAAGAGGACAAATATTGCGGGTTCTGACATAAATTACTGGCATTTTCACAATAGTTAGTCGCCTCCATGACAAAAATGAAATAATCAATAATAAAACAAGGACTATAAATGAGGGCGCTTGACTACAAGTAAGAACCTTATTTTAAATATTAAAAACAAGGAATTTCGAAAGTCTGCGATGTTTCCACAAATGTAAACTTTTTCAAGTTAATTCATGCTTTTCGTACAATTTTTGCAAAAAAGGCCTACATAAAATATTATTTTACCATTTAGATGTTAACAAGATTGCTTAATATCTCTAATACATATTTTTATTTTTATAGTGATTAAATTCATTAGAAATTCTAAAAAATATTTTTAAAAATTATGAAATCAAAAACATAAAAATTGATTACTAAATTAACCTAAAAATAAAAATAACCCATCAATAATCTTGGCTCTTACTTATTGCGCTTTGGTGTAGAAAGGAGAAAAATAATATTGGCGAAAAAACTAAAGTACTTATCATTTGTCATTCATTTTCATTCAATTTATGATTTTGTGTTTCTCTTTAATATTTTGCAATTTCAAGTGAGTTTTATTAATTTTTTACATATTTTATTTTATTTATCCATTTTCGGGAAAAATGGCGGACATTTATTAAATGAAGTTTTTAGGTTTTTTTGACTTTTTCTCTAACTTTGTAAATTATAGAGATAAATGGACATCTTGGTATTCTTAATAATCATTTTAAATGAAATTCGTCTTCCTGTTTTGTCTCTTTATTTTCTCGACAACTCATATTTTTAAAAATTTGAGTTCAGCAGTGTCTTTAGCATTGAATTCTTAATTTTATTCTGTCATTCCCCCACCCCAAATAATACAATTTTTAAAACGTATCGGAAATTTACATGAATTTTTTACTATGTTTTGTGTTTGTGTGCACAATTTTTTTTTCCACATAAATTTCTATATTCCAAAGCGCATTTAATTATCATAAATGAGACATTTATTTAGCTATGTCAAATAGGCTTTGTTTTGGATTTTAGTTAATTTTAAGATTTTTTGTTAAAATAATGAATAAAGAAGTAAGATATTTATTTATTTATTATAATATACATTAAATTTTTCATAGTTTTATTAAAATATCAAGAATTTAGGGAAGAATCTTTAATATGATTATTAATATGATTTTTGAAATTATTATGATCTGGTTTTCGAAGTTCTTTGTTAACTGCTTGGAATATTGCAGTAAATCATTCATTGAAGGTAAATCTGTCTGGAAAATCCATCAACCGAAGAAACTTTAGTCTTTACCCCATTTTTAATTTTACTCAACACTTTCGATGGGGTTCAAAAATGGATTATATGGCGATTTTTCTATTTGAATAGTCAATGAAGATATATTATTGTAAATGGATTAGCTCATCTTTGAAAATTGAGACCTCGATTTGTTGGTATATTGATATAAATTCTATTGCCTACTCGTGATCTACCGAAGCTCTTGTTCGTCCATCTATTGAAGAGCATTCATCTATGTATTTCTTGAAATGAAATAGTCGATTCTGATGAAGTTTCTGACATATTCTTGTATATTTTTTTATAATTAATTAATTTTAAATGGAAAATTTTGAGCTAATTGAATGTCCGCATGATAAATCAATGTCCTATAGTGTGTATTTTTCATTATAGAACCGTGTTTGTATGTATTTATTTATTTTTCTTCCAACAGCGATTTTTTCTATCTTTCTATAGTAAGAGCTATAGTAAGAGCTAATCCAATGTCACCTAGCTAATTCAATGTCCCTTCTGGCTATGACACACATACATTTATTATAAGTAAGTTAATATTTATATTATTAAATATGCAAATCAATGGCCATTTGATGATAGTCAAATGCCGGTTGGTGTCCATGCAACACTAAATTTTTACATACTGGTAAGTTTGTGTGTTTCGATAACTTTATTGATTTTTTTATATGATAGAAGTTTTTATTCATGCAAACGCTGTAATAAAAAATACACAGACGGACAAAAATTGTGGGTTATTATTTATTACGCAATTTTTTGATTATAAAAACTTTGTAATATGAGAGTTTCTAGTGTTTTATCACATTCCAATTTTCCATGAGTAGTAGAGACGCAAAGGGGAGCAATGTAAATTATAATTTTTTAAAAAATTCCAACCTAAAACTTTTAGAAATTTGAAAAATGATGATAAATTACTGGAAATTATGAGAATTATTGGAGAAAATTGTCGAAAAATATTATTTATAATTGAAATATTAAATTTAAACATAAATATTTTTAAATACTCAGAAATTGATAAAAATGATTGATTGAAATAACAGAACAAAAATATCACTGCAACCACATAAAAAAATTTGCCGAAATCATTCCTGATTGAAAAATTTTTATAATATTTTCAAAAATGTATTTAAATGACAATTTAATAAATCTTACCATTTTCAAAAAAGATCCGAAATTACCTGATATTCATAATAAATTCGAAATTTTAATTAAAAAAATTCACATGAAAAGATTAAACTTATTTAAAAATTTTTTTAGAAAAATGTAATATAGAAAATTAGAAAAATCGCTGTTGTAAAAAATGCTCACAAGCATAGTTCACAAAATTTATAAAAAATACACAATTGGACATTTATTAAGCTGACATTTTTCAATTTTCAATTAAATTTAGTTGAATTTTGAAAAATATTTTTATTCCATAATTGTTAAAAATTTAGTTATATTATAATTTTTTAAATAAAACTTTTTTCAATTTATGAATTTTTTAGAAACCATTTAGAAATGGTGGTCAAGAGAAAAAGTATATTAAAGGCTTGAATTTTGATTCCGTAAAGATACATTATTCAAGTTCTTAAATACTCTTAAATACTTACTTATATAACATTTTAATTATAATTTATTTTTTATTATAGCTAAAATATTTGTATTACGAAAAGTATGTAAGTGTTCAAAAGATCATTAAAATGGCAATTTTCTTTCGACCAATAATTGAATTAATAGTATAAATACTAATCGAAATTAATAATAGAACTATATAATTTGCGCTTTGGATTTTCGGAAATTATGGGAAATGTAGGAGAAAAAATTTAGAAAAACATAATTTATAATTAAAATATTAAATTTAATTTGCGTCTTCATTTATAATTTTTTAAAAATTACAAATTTTCAAAAAAATATATTGAAAAAATATTTTCATAAAATTCAAGTAACAGATAATTAATAATTTGAACAAGATCACTGTTTATATAATAAACTTTATATAAAGGTCATTAGAACTTGGACTAATGAGTTCATGAAAAGAAAAAATCTTTGTAATAGAATAGTTTGAGTTTGTCTAAAGTGATGCAAAGAGAAATTTAAATACACAGAATTGAATGCAAAATCGGTAAAAAATCAAAATAAATAAAAATTCAAAATTAATAAGAGTATGAAACTTAATTAAAAATTGACATATATCGGGATGAAACAGATTTGCGCGATAGCAAATAATGATAAAATACGAATACAACAATATAAAATCAATGGAGGTTTCCAGAAAAATATATTCTTTTAAATAAACTAATCTGTTAACTTTTTGAGACTCTTAGAAAGAGAAGCATGACAACTTTTAATCAATCCGACGAATTATTTAAAATTATTAATAAATAAAATAAAGCCTGTGCTTGAAATTCGTGAATATAAAAAAATCGATATCTTTACTGATTCAGAGTAATTTTTTTCATAAATATATTGTCAATTAAATAAAATTTAATTTATATTTTTTAATATGAATATGAAATTAAAAAAACATTAAATCAATTTTTTGTGATAGATTGAAATCACAACATTGATATTTTTTAATTTTAGCCGTTATTAATAAAATTTAGAAAATAATTTAAACATAATCATTTTATTTGCAATTCAAAATCACAGAACATCTAACAAGTTATCATAATATTCAAAACATAATATTATTTAGTAAACACTTTATCAATGAGATTTGTTATTGGCTTATTTTTAAATTTTCTTTGAACCTTTAACAACAATCTTTGTATTACCATTTCTTACAGAGACTTTTCCAGAACCTTTATTGATAACTTGAGGCTTGTGAACTTTGACACTGGTTTTCACTTTAACAGTTTTAATTTTTACGTATTTGCGTTTTGTATCCATTTTTCCACTTTTAATAAGAACTTTTCCACTATTTTTCGATTTCTGAATTTGAACACTAGCTTTGACATTTCCAGTAATTTTAAATGTTGGTTTTTTATGTTTTCTATCGATTTTCCCACCTTTCACGACAATCTTACCATTAACTTTCAATTGCTTAATTTTAACACCAGTTTTGACTTTTTGAGTGATCTTAACTGAATGCTTTCTATGTTTTGTTTCAACTTTGCCGACAATTTTCAGGTATTTTTTATTAATCTTTCTCTGTTTAACTTTAATTTTAACATTGGTGTCAATAACATTTTGAAGTGAAACTTTCGCGAAATATTTTATTCGATAACTTTCAAATTTATCATTTGTCTCATATAATTTGAATAGTATATTGCTTATCTTTTCTAATTTTACGAAATCTCTTTCAAAGGTTGTCAAATATTCAAATATTTCTACACTTTCTATAAATAATATTCTTATTTTCTTCCAAATTTCGACTGAAACAATTGGTTTTAAATGTCTCTCTACATTTGAAACGATACTTTTGAATTTTAATCTTGGAAGTAAACTACTCAAACGTTCATTTAATCCAAAGAATCCATGTTTACCTCCAAGTTGTGTTCCGAGAGATAATTTAATATTGAGTAATTTAACTTGGATCTTTGCATTGAAACTACTGCCAAACAATTTTCTCATACTGAGCCTTGAGAAATATTTAGCCCGTAACATTTGAAATTTGAGATTATTTTGATGTAGACGATATAACAAATTGCTGATGGTGATTAATCTATCTGAATCTGACTCATATTTGTACAAAGTTTGAATCAAAGTTCTTATATCCCATATACGTTGTTGAATTTCCTTTAAGGTATTATGCGGGACGTGTATTTTGATTGTTTTTAGAATATTTTCAGTATCGTATTTGTCTCTGAATCCAACAAATAATCTTTCGACTCCTAATTTTAAGAAAGCTACTTGTTGTTTGGTGTCTAGATGGAATCGGCGATGAGATGAATCTGATTTACTACCAATTACAACAACTTTCCCTCCTAATTTTCGATGCTGAATTTTGACATGTGATTTGACTTTTCCAGATATTTTAACCGAATGTTTTCCATGCTTTATATCAACTTTCCCTCTAACTTTCGGATGGTTAATTTTTACATGACTTACGACTTTTCCTGATTCAACTTTACTGACCACCCTGAGATATTTTTTATTAATCTTTCTCTGTTTAACTTTAATTTTAACATTGGTGTCAATAACATTTTGAAGTGAAACTTTCGCGAAATATTTTATTCGATAACTTTCAAATTTATCATTTGTCTCATATAATTTGAATAGTATATTGCTTATCTTTTCTAATTTTACGAAATCTCTTTCAAAGGTTGTCAAATATTCAAATATTTCTACACTTTCTATAAATAATATTCTTATTTTCTTCCAAATTTCGACTGAAACAATTGGTTTTAAATGTCTCTCTACATTTGAAACGATACTTTTGAATTTTAATCTTGGAAGTAAACTACTCAAACGTTCATTTAATCCAAAGAATCCATGTTTACCTCCAAGTTGTGTTCCGAGAGATAATTTAATATTGAGTAATTTAACTTGGATCTTTGCATTGAAACTACTGCCAAACAATTTTCTCATACTGAGCCTTGAGAAATATTTAGCCCGTAACATTTGAAATTTGAGATTATTTTGATGTAGACGATATAACAAATTGCTGATGGTGATTAATCTATCTGAATCTGACTCATATTTGTACAAAGTTTGAATCAAAGTTCTTATATCCCATATACGTTGTTGAATTTCCTTTAAGGTATTATGCGGGACGTGTATTTTGATTGTTTTTAGAATATTTTCAGTATCGTATTTGTCTCTGAATCCAACAAATAATCTTTCGACTCCTAATTTTAAGAAAGCTACTTGTTGTTTGGTGTCTAGATGGAATCGGCGATGAGATGAATCTGATTTACTACCAATTACAACAACTTTCCCTCCTAATTTTCGATGCTGAATTTTGACATGTGATTTGACTTTTCCAGATATTTTAACCGAATGTTTTCCATGCTTTATATCAACTTTCCCTCTAACTTTCGGATGGTTAATTTTTACATGACTTACGACTTTTCCTGATTCAACTTTACTGACCACCCTGAGATATTTTTTATTAATCTTTCTCTGTTTAACTTTAATTTTAACATTGGTGTCAATAACATTTTGAAGTGAAACTTTCGCGAAATATTTTATTCGATAACTTTCAAATTTATCATTTGTCTCATATAATTTGAATAGTATATTGCTTATCTTTTCTAATTTTACGAAATCTCTTTCAAAGGTTGTCAAATATTCAAATATTTCTACACTTTCTATAAATAATATTCTTATTTTCTTCCAAATTTCGACTGAAACAATTGGTTTTAAATGTCTCTCTACATTTGAAACGATACTTTTGAATTTTAATCTTGGAAGTAAACTACTCAAACGTTCATTTAATCCAAAGAATCCATGTTTACCTCCAAGTTGTGTTCCGAGAGATAATTTAATATTGAGTAATTTAACTTGGATCTTTGCATTGAAACTACTGCCAAACAATTTTCTCATACTGAGCCTTGAGAAATATTTAGCCCGTAACATTTGAAATTTGAGATTATTTTGATGTAGACGATATAACAAATTGCTGATGGTGATTAATCTATCTGAATCTGACTCATATTTGTACAAAGTTTGAATCAAAGTTCTTATATCCCATATACGTTGTTGAATTTCCTTTAAGGTATTATGCGGGACGTGTATTTTGATTGTTTTTAGAATATTTTCAGTATCGTATTTGTCTCTGAATCCAACAAATAATCTTTCGACTCCTAATTTTAAGAAAGCTACTTGTTGTTTGGTGTCTAGATGGAATCGGCGATGAGATGAATCTGATTTACTACCAATTACAACAACTTTCCCTCCTAATTTTCGATGCTGAATTTTGACATGTGATTTGACTTTTCCAGATATTTTAACCGAATGTTTTCCATGCTTTATATCAACTTTCCCTCTAACTTTCGGATGGTTAATTTTTACATGACTTACGACTTTTCCTGATTCAACTTTACTGACCACCCTGAGATATTTTTTATTAATCTTTCTCTGTTTAACTTTAATTTTAACATTGGTGTCAATAACATTTTGAAGTGAAACTTTCGCGAAATATTTTATTCGATAACTTTCAAATTTATCATTTGTCTCATATAATTTGAATAGTATATTGCTTATCTTTTCTAATTTTACGAAATCTCTTTCAAAGGTTGTCAAATATTCAAATATTTCTACACTTTCTATAAATAATATTCTTATTTTCTTCCAAATTTCGACTGAAACAATTGGTTTTAAATGTCTCTCTACATTTGAAACGATACTTTTGAATTTTAATCTTGGAAGTAAACTACTCAAACGTTCATTTAATCCAAAGAATCCATGTTTACCTCCAAGTTGTGTTCCGAGAGATAATTTAATATTGAGTAATTTAACTTGGATCTTTGCATTGAAACTACTGCCAAACAATTTTCTCATACTGAGCCTTGAGAAATATTTAGCCCGTAACATTTGAAATTTGAGATTATTTTGATGTAGACGATATAACAAATTGCTGATGGTGATTAATCTATCTGAATCTGACTCATATTTGTACAAAGTTTGAATCAAAGTTCTTATATCCCATATACGTTGTTGAATTTCCTTTAAGGTATTATGCGGGACGTGTATTTTGATTGTTTTTAGAATATTTTCAGTATCGTATTTGTCTCTGAATTCAACAAATAATCTTTCGACTCCTAATTTTAAAAATGCTACTTGTTTTCGAGTATCTATATGAAATTTCCAATTATTGTGAGTCATCTTTTTCTCTTTTTCTATTTTCTCTATTTTTTTTTCTTTTATTTTCTTTACTATTATTTTTCTAATTGGAATTTGTTTGAAGTGCTTTACTTTGTACGTTTCATATGTTTTTATTTTGGTTTTTAATTTGAATAGAACTTTACTTAAAATTGTGAATTTTCTGTGTTCTTTTTCTAGTCTATTTAATTTTAATTAAAATTTCAATATTTTCTTTTATTATCTTTCCTATTGAATGCCACAATTTTCTCGGAATCTTTGATCTGATAAATCTTTCTACATTTTCTTGTAGTTGATTGTATTGTAAATTTGAAATTAATTCACCCAGCTCTTGCTGTAATCCAAAGAATCCTTCATTTCCTCCTAATTGCTCACTAAGGTTGCGTTTCATTATTAATTTTATATTTTTTTTCAAGTTCTTTTGAAATACTTCATTCATATTCAACTTTTGAAAGTATTTCTTTCGCAGTCTTTCGAATTTAATGTTATTATCGTTCAATTTGTATAACAAGTAAATAATATATTCTAATTTTCTATTGTTTTTTACTCTTGAATTTAAACCCTTGAACAAATATTCAATTTCTCTAAATAAATTTTGAACTTTTATTATTATACTTTGTGAAACACTGGATCGCATCATTTTAATATAGTTTTCTATTACATTGTCAAAACTGGAAAGCGCGTAAATCTTAAATAAACCTAGCTCTAAAAAGCCCCGTTTTTCCTGAAATTGTAATTTGTAATTTTCATTTTCATCAATTTCATTTTTTGATTTTTCTAAAGCCCCTTTCACATTTTTTTCTCTAATTAGTGTCCAATCTATTTCTGAAAAATATTGTGCATGAAATATTTGGAATTCCATATTTCTTTCATGAAGTTTGAATAGTAATTCACTCTCATGTTCAAATTTTACGACGTCTTTTTCTAAATATCTAAATTGTTGTATTAAATCTATGATTGTTTTAAGGATTGTTTTTAATAATTTGAAGACTTCATGTGGCAATTTATCCTTGGTAAAACGCAAAACATTTTGTGATAATCTCTCTAATATTTGTCTTGTCAGATAACGACTTAGCCCGTCTTCAATTTCAATCAAATCATTTTCTCCTCCAATGATCAAGCCACTTCCAAAATTTAAATGAACATATCTTCTTTCTCCTTGTCTGAATATGACTGAATATTTTCTTTTTATTTTGCTTTCTTTTAAATTCAGAATTTTTTTGAAATCATTAACGAAGTAGATATGTTTGAAATATTTTCTTCGAATGCTTTCAAATTCAAAAGTCTTCTTCCATAGTTTCATCAAAACTTTGCTGATCTTTTCTACTTTGTTGCTGTTTGTTTCCAATTTATTGAGTCGGTTGACCAGACTTACAATTTTATTTAATAGAATTCTGACTTCATTGCAAACATTGGAGGTAACAAGGTGCTTTATTGAATTTGAAATGTTTTCTACTAATCCATCAGTATTAATTTCAGAAAGAAATCTGCTTAAACCAAATTCAAACCCCAGTATACCTTTACCCCCTCCAAATTGGATATTATATCTCCGCACTAACTCACGATATTTCAAATCTTGAATTTGGGAACAATTACACTTGGAATTAGACAAGTCACATCCGTCAATTGGTAGATCAACTGCCATTTGAAAAGAACTATTATTGTCAACCAAATTATATATTTCATAATTAATATATTTTTTGAATGTCCAGTATTTATAGTGAAGTCTGAAGTGTTTACTGTGAATTTAGTTATGACTAAATTTCTTATTTGCTATCAGTTTGCTGTCGTGACACTTTTGGATCAAAATACTGAATTGTTCTTAGTATTTCCAAGATTTATTCTAATCTGTTTTTCTAATATGGTAGATGATATTCAATTGTAGCAATAATTGGCACTTTTGTAAAAATTGAAATACTCTAATCATAACGGGAAAATTGTTATTTCCTATTAAACTTACTTCACAGTTTATGAAGATTCTAAAAAAAGAAATAATAAGTAAAAATATTATAAACAACTCAAGCGACTTAATTAAAAACAAAGCTCTTATTATTATTATTATTATTATTATTATTATTATTATTATTATTATTATTATTATTATTATTATTATTATTATTATTATTATTATTATTATTATTATTATTATTATTATTATTATTATTATTATTATTATTATTATTATTATTATTATTATTATTATTATTATTATTATTATTATTATCATAATTATCGCGATTATTATCATTAATATTATGATTATCATAATTATCATTATAATTATCATCATAGTACAAAAACGAGCAAAGAACTAATTAAAAATTAATAAACGAAATACAATATCTAAAATTCAATATTTTATTTGGAGGTGGAAGTGAAAACAACTAACAAATGAAGTGATAAAGATGAATCTGATAATTTTAAACTGCTGAGAGTTCTTTTTAAAGATTGTTGACCTAACCCATTTCTATTAAAAAGCAAAATCTCTCAGTTTGACCGATAGGAAAACAATATGTCAGATTGTAGAAGCATAATAAATTTTAATATTATTTTCTATTAATCCCAATGAAAGGAGAAGAAGAATGTAAATCTTGCACGCAAATTCTACCACGTTAAGAATCGTACAGTTTTTTGTTATGTCCTCCAGATCCAGACTGTAGACGACCAATCAAAATTCTATATGTTTTTCATTTACACAAAAACCATATTTTTAGTATACATTACTTTTAATTAAAAATATTCTAGATTTTGCCTCCGCACCAGTTAGGAGCTAGATTTATTTAAAATAGGTATTTTCTAGAATTTTCTAGAATTTTTAGTGATATCAGTAAAGCGATTTATTTTTAAAATAGGTATCAACTCCAAAGATGAAAGCACTTAGATTAAATGTAAATTAAAAATCATTTCCTGATGTTCTAAATCGTTCAAGAATAGTTGGAGAAGTTCTTATAGAAGACGATAAAGAAGAAAAACAATTATGAATGAATCAAACTAAATTTATAATTACATTAGAAAATAATGAATATTACGTATTTAACACAAATGCAACTAAAAATTATGCCTTAACCCATAATTGATATTGTGTATTGAAGGGAATGCTTTTGGAGGAACGACAAGCGATAGAGAGAATTTAGAAGTTGATAAAACTACTGTTCATGTATATCTAGATTTTACTGAAGGTTTGAATATTAAAAATTCAGGATATTATAAATATTTTGTGATTGGATTACATCTACTTAAAGAACCTGGGTAGAATCATCACCAACAACTGGAGATTCAGATCAAGAGGAAATAAAAAGAGATATAGGGACTACAGCTCGCATAAGATACCTCTCAGTGAAATCATCTAAGAAATCAAAGGTTAAGGTACTGGGCTCGGGCTCTGCCCACCAATCGGGATAAGATGTATTTTATTTCCCAGATAATCCAATTTCGTTATTCGAAAATTTGAGAAAATTATTAGCTGCAACAAAAGCGGGAAATTTGAATATATATAATCAAGTTAATGCTATTCTTTCAAGATTGATGGAATTACAATTAACCCTTTCATTCGGGAATTAATTTTTCTTTTTGCGTGTGCTCTTCACAAAATCAACTGAAAAATACTGAAAATGTCACTATTTGGCGCCAAAATTATTAAAATGTACTAGAACAAATTTCAATTTTCTTAAAAAGTACTTCTCACATTATATTTTCGAAAAGGTACAACAGATATTCAGCACACAAAACTGTGTACAATATATTGTACACTCCGTATAAAAGGGTTAATAACAGTTTCGATATATAAAAAAATCATTGAGAAATATTTTAAGTATAAAAATGGTGACACCAAGTTTTGATTTTGATAAAACTTTTTTATGGAAAATTTGAAAAATGATGAAGAGTAATCCAAAAAATTGTGAAGCTTGTAATAAAATTTTTCGAACCTATACTTCCCTGTTACCCCATCAAAGATCATGAGCCCATATTTTGAAAACTGTTGGATTGAATGATGAAAATTCTATACTTTGTGAGTTAGATATTTAAAGTTTCTTTGATTAACATTATGGCAAATGTGTATAATAAATGAATAGGTGTAAAAAGAATAGCGCATTTTTCGGACCATAAGGCGCGCACCATGTTATAAGATGCAATATCATTGATCGACTGCTAACGGTTTTATTTTCATACATAAGGTGCACCGGGTTATAAAGCGCACCTATTAAATGACACAAAACTCCGATAAGTCAAACTTTATTAAACTCTTTCACAATAACTCTTAACATTGTTCAGTGTTGCACACATAAAATACAAAACAATATACTGACTTTTTTGGTTTATTCTATTCCTCTACCAAAAATCCATCAAATTCTTCATATTTTTTTAGATTATAGAAACTTTTATGTTTCGGATTTAGGTGTAAAATCGGTTCTAGGTCCAAAAAGCACAACCATACATTAGGCACACGGCATTTAAGGCGCACTGACACTTTTTAAGAAAATTGAAGGATTTTAAGTGCGCTATATGGTCCGAAAAACACGGTAATTAAAATATGCAAAACATGTAAGATTTGTGGTAACAGGATTCAAAACTAAATTAGGATATAAATTACATATGAAACTAGAACACCCAGGATGGCGGGCAAAACCCGACCCTGGAAGGGGTTCAGGCGCAGAAAAAAATGCAGATGGCAAAGGTAAATTAATATTTCAGTCTGAATCATAATCGTACTATTGTTGGGCTGGAAAGAAAGGTAATAATTTAAAAAGTATAGGAGGAAAACACGAGGAAATAAAACAAAAAAATCAGAAACAAATCGAAAATTCAGATAAATAAACAATAGGAATAAATAATAACATATTAGCTAAGGAGAATTAAAACAAAAATAAAAACGAAAATTTAAGATAAGAAAACCGGAAAAAAATAGTAAAATAATAAAAAATTAAAAATAATAAAAATAATAAAAATAATAAAAAAAAAATAATAAAAATAATAAAAAATAATTAATAAAAAAAAATAAAAATTAGAACACGGGTCATCGTGGGGGTTTCCTCACTGATCTGTCACCACAGGAAGAAGAAGTATGAATTAAAATAAATAAAAATAAAGAAAACAATAAGGAAACACCAAGAAAACTACGGAAAACAAAGAAACTGAATTAAAATAAAAAATTACACCGCGTTCAATTTTGATAAGGGAGACACTGAAATGAAAATTTCAGTGTTAACCCAGCAATTATTTAAGGTAAGCATGCATTTTAGACAAGTGTCAGTGTTAACCCAGCAATTATTTAAGGTGAACTAAGCATTTCAAGGATCAACAACTTCAATCGATAGGACTAATTCCGAAGCAAATTATTCTTTAGCCACAAATCACACGGGGATTCAACGATTTCGATTTTTCAAGGAGCAACATTTGGAAATTTAGAAAAGTAAAATTTTAATTTGATATTTTAGATGTAATGTAAAACAATCTAATTTAAATTAAAAGTTTTATGATGAGGTTCGTGTTTCCTTTGTTTACCTTTAATTAAATTTATAGTATGGATGAAAGTTTTTCAGTAAATTTATCTTTAATGTTTCATATATGCTTTGCATTTGTTTACCTTTAATAAAATTTATAGTATTGATAAAATTTTTCCAGTAAATTATTATTTCATATATGCTTTACATAGCATTTGATAAAAGTAATGTCTTGAATTATGCTTTAATAATGACATGCGTATTACGCGAAGCTGAGGTTCAGCTGGCCACAGCTCGAGGAACACTGTTTGTTCCTCTTGCCAGAAGGTCGGAGGTTACTTCAGCGGCGCAGTGGTTGAACACGGGTCATCGTGGGGGTTTCCTCACTGATCTGTCACCACAGGAAGAAGAAGTATGAATTAAAAAAATCGTAAGGAGAAAAATGAAATGGTGAAATTGAAAGGAGTATAAATATGATTTTTTCAGCATGATTAATTGTGAATCTTCGCAATGAGTAAGGTAGCTGGAACGTCACTCGTCTCATGCCAGTTCGGAGAAATAGGGCATCCAATATTCATCGTCGTTTTTAAGTCGTCTGAAAGTCAGGTCTGATGTCAGCTCCTTCTTAGCAGCACTTCCAATCTGTATACCTTATCGGGCAAGACTATCTTAGAGCTGTAGGGATCATAAATAGAGTAAATTTGCTACTTTCGCCGAGAATCGTTACCAGTGTTCAAATCGCCGTGGAACGGATAACGAGTTCGAGTTAAAACCAGGTTGAATTAGTGAACTTATCCTGAGGAGCACTCTGAGCAGAATAGACCGAAAGACACGAATCTCGATATAAGTAACTCATTGTTCAGAATAATTTAATTTCCACCAATTGAGGATGTACTTTTAGGTAAATACCCAGCGGTAAAATCTAACTGTTTAGACACTTTGAACGTCATGGCCGATAACTTTGTCAATTTGGTAGTTTAATAAAAGCGACTATTCGGTAGTGACATTAACCGAACGCCTACTGGTGAGAATCCACAATAGTATTTTTCACACTTATCATAATCACACGTAAGGTCGTGCATAGATAAATCGGTTAGACAAAACGATAGATAATGAAAGCGACATAAACAGCGTCGGCAATAGAAAAACAGATAAGCCAACAAGCATTTCAATCACACCGAATCGAGGCACAAACCCACATATCGCGTAAATTAATCACACCATGATATCACACCGAAGATTTAACAGAACTATTGCGATGATGATAGAACACGACTACTGACCAACTTAACACCGATAAGGTCGCGAATGACGATCGAACGGCACAAATGTCCATTTTTCTAAAATTCAATTGATAAATGCACTTTAATGAGAAATGTTTAATCTAATAATTTACTGCTGTCTGGTTTTCTGGGGAATAGCTCACTTCCCAGAAATAAACGGGAACCCGCCCATGAATGTCATAGGTGTTTAAAATGGTTTTTGATTAAATTCTCCTTTAGCGGAATTTCTGATTGGCGTAATAATTTCTGGGGGCATGATTTAATCCAATGAATAAAGAGGTATTAAATTATACATTTTAAATTTGTCCAAGGTTCCGACGTTGTCTGTGTTGAGGTCTCGATAATCGGGAACACTCAACTTACTGGTTCTTATATATATCAAAACAAAGACAATTGTATGTAATAAAATTTATTTTAAATCAACAATTACCTAGTATAGAAAATTTGTAATGCTTCGACAATCCTTGTCAATAACTTTTCCTGAAATGCTTGTAAGGTTTTATGTGGATTGTTATATGTTGTGTATGCGTGTTATGTCTTAGTATGCTTGTCAATATGTGAATCTTTTTTGTACTGATTCGTTGATTAAATTATTCGAAGGATTAACCTTTGAATAAGAGTTCTCGCAGAATTTTTGGGCGAACAAAATGAATTTTGTATCGCTATTTATATTAATTTTTTTGATATAAAATCAAGAGTTAATACTTAAAATAATTTATTATTATTATAAAATTAAGATTTATTATTTTCAAGAATACTCAAATTTATTTTCTATTACTATAAAATCAAGATTTATTATTTTCAAGAATACTTAAATTTATTTTCTATTACTATAAAATCAAGATTTATTATTTTCAAGAATACTTAAAATAATTCATTATTTTTATATATGTACTAAATGGGTTTAATTATTATTTTATAAATGACCCAAACGAACTCAATATCTAACACTACTTGAATTATTTCAAGTATCTCAAAAAATGAATTTTTTCAGCTGTTTAATAATAAAATGAGTTTCTTTTTTGTAATTATTTAATAACTAATTAATTTACCCTTTATGAATGTGTATTAAATTAACAAGCTAATATATACAATAAACAAAATAGTCTAAGCATGTACAGACTTCCATAAAATAAAATAATAAATAAAGAACAGTCCAATACATAGAAATACTAAGATAAAGAACATTCCGAATAGATAATGAATTTTAGTTAACACCTAGATTGTTTATTCGATAGCACAGTAAATAATGGATTGTTAGTTGGGATAATATAGATTGTTTATTTGACTTGCTGGGTTGCTCTTAGGTTGTATTGAATTGGATTGTTGGGAATTTGATTGAAACATTGGAACTTTGTCTATTTTCTTTCCTCAGCGAATATATTAACCCTATATTTGTTCGGCCCCGTTCTATAGTATTTATTTAAGATAAATGTAGTGACGGGCCTTCCCTCGTCATCCAACATTCCTCCCTGGGCCGTTAAGATAATGTCCGCATTATCCTTTGTACTGCGTACCAGCTCGATTTCGCTGTCTTTTATCACCATCCTTGTTTTATTAAAACCCTTAGCCAGTGCGAGATTCAATGTGTCGCCATCATTTATGCGTCTTCCAAAATGCCGGGTTAATTCCTTCTCCGTAATTTGTTCTCTTTCCTTGGGTATAATAAAATTAGGTTCTTCCTCGATTGCGATATCCGGCTCTGGTCCTAATTCGTCCATGTCCATGTTTTCCCCGTTGATTGAGAAATATTCCTCGTCTGAGTCGAGGTCGCATTCCATTAGTTTTCCTGGATGGAATTTTGGTTCCTGTAATTCCAGTTTGACTGTTGTAACCGGTTTGTGTACTCTCTCCTCTTCGATGAATATTACGTCGTCATCACTTTCCATTAATTCATCTTCGAAAGTTCTGCGTGTTCCATCTTTATTAAATTTCAATCCGATTTGCGATGGTTCTATATAAATATCTTCTCCATCGTCCGACATATCCTCTAGACCACTTTCTTTAATGGGATATAGTTGATCTTTCATTTGTTGTTCACTGAAGGCTTCTGAGTCCCATTTAACGACTTCTTCCCATTGGTTTTCTACGATGGCATATATTACTTTGACGATCATTGTGGTTTGCCATGCTGGAAATGGTTCTGCTTCCCGTAACATTCTATTTATGCGTTTATCCTTGTCCCATTTCTTATGATGCCTGATTACCTGGTATGCCAGGTTGGACAATTTTATCTTGTGCGGCGCGACGTTTCGGACATATGAGCACATGAATATGTCTTCTGACATTTCTCTAACTCCCATAACATTGTAAAAATCTAGTGTGAGAGCTTTGAGTTTTCCAATAATGTCGAATCCTACGACTATCTTTCCACAGAGTAACTGCTGGATTTCGACCAATGCCTCGTATTCATCTTTGTTTCCGAGAATATTATCTTTATTGGCCTTTGTCTTCTCTGGATAATAATGTAGGATTTTTGTTCTTGGTGTAATCTTTTCATCAAATATCTTTACACCTTTAAAGTTCCGTATGCTGACCTCTACTGGCCTTAAGTTGTTGTTGATGTCGCATACTAGTTTAGCATCTACGAACGTTATTAAATGATGTCTCTCCGTCGTGGAAAATTCTCTGTGGGTAAATGACATCTTCTTCCTGATGAAATCTTCATGCATATAGATGTTTGACTTGATTAATTCCAACTGTTGAAATGGATTTGGTATAGTAGGTATGTATAATATTTCAATCGCTATGACACAAGGTAGGCTGTTCATTTGGACTATCAATTCATTGTAGTCGTTTGGGACACTCCGATCATTTTTGATTGTTTTTATTGTTATGGTGCAATTGCTCGTAGTGATTATTGGTATTCTCTGCTGGCATATTGCTACCTCCGTTTTTGTGATGTGAAATAAAATTCTATGAGGTACTTTCTTTCCAGTTCTTGCAGCTTCTTCTGCATTGGGGAATCTGTCATACGCCCCGATTAATTCTCTTACCTTGACTCTTCTTGCTTCGTTGAATTTGATGAGATGCAATTCCCTTTCTTCTATCTCGATTTTCATATCATTGGGAATGCATACTTGATTGGGAAAACTTCTAATAGTGATAGGAGTACCATCTGTGCTGATCTTGTTTTGTAAGTTTTTATAGAAGCTGTGGTAGTGTTTCTGTAACATTGGCACATATTGTTTCACTTTCTGAGTTTCAGGGTTTCGCTGAGGTCTTACTCTTTGAGAACGCATGTGGATTGACGTCTGTGGGTACATTGATTTGATTGTATGAAGATCGATTTGGTACTGGTGGTTAGTTATTTGCTGGTTTGATTGTCTAATTTGACTTTGATTTACTTGAGGATTGATTTGACTGATTTGAAGCGATTGCTTAATTTGATTCTTATTTATAGGGTAATCGATTTGATTGGATTGATTTGATTGACTAATTCGATTTTGAGAGATTGACGGATTGAATCGATTAATTTGGTTTGATCTGTTGAATGGGCTTCTTATAACTACTCTAAAAACAAATAATAAATATCTATGCTTGTTGCGCATTTGAGGTTTGACCTTATACGCAGTTATACAAATATTAATATATATACTTTTATTATATATCATTGACCAATTTATGTAATTAAAATTTTTTAAGTTATTATACCAGTGTGGACAGAGTATATTGTCCAGGGATATATTTGTCCAAGTGAAAATGCCCTGGTGCTTCTTTGACCAGTCGGTGCCGATACCGCTGCCTTTTCCACTTGTACCTTTTATAAACTTGTACACTGGTGACAATTGCTAAAATCGCGAATGATACTACACTTGTAGCTATTACATAAAAAGGCCATTGTGGTTTACTTGCTTTCTTTTGAAAGACTTGTAATTCGTTCCAATTATTTATAACTATCGGTTTTCCTGTAGGTAATTTTATCAGTTTCCTATCAGACTGTCTTGGATTTTTCATTATTAATTTTTTATATATTTGTCTAACCGCTTTAAATGTCGTTTTCCTATACATGTTCGTTATCGTTTGTGATATAGGATGTGTGGGTGTTGAATTTATAGTAGTTGTTTTTCTGGTTGTTGATATCTTCTTTCTTTTTGGTTTTCTTATTCTAAGGTCTGTTAATCTTTGTAGTTTTTATTCTTTTGCACCTTATCTGTGATGTGTCAATTAATGTATTCCATTGTGCACAAAGTGTGTACTTGGTGTTAGGTTGTAGATCTCTGAATTCGACACTATCTCCTCTTTCAAATTCGTTAGTTGATCTATTTTCAATTTTTTTCATAAGAGTGGGTATATTATCCCCAGTTTCTAGATACAGGTCTCTTATTGGTGATTTATTTAAGTTATACACTCTAATTTTGTATGGTGAAATGTTGATTAAAATATCTTCAGCCATGTATTCTACTGAGTGTATGTTCTCGTTTTCTACTTCAGCTGATTTACACAACCCTATAATTGTTAAAAATGTCACTGCCATCATCAGTGCTTTTTGTGATCGTAATCCATATTTTTGAGGTGGTTTTTCTACTAACTCTGTTTCTGCTAATTTGCATCTGTTAACATGTACTATTATAGGATCCTCATTTTTATGTTTTTGTAAATGCAGGTTTTCATGTACTACCTTTACTACCTCGTATGGTCCTTTAAATGGTCTTGCTAATTTAGTTGTTTTACCTTTACCTACTTGTGGAGACATAAGTCTAACCTTATCTCCCACTTTAAAATTATGAGGTTTGCTATTTTTATCGTAATCTGCCTTATATTGTTCTTGTCTAAATTTAACTTTTAAATTTGCAACTTTGTATACATCTTGTAGTCTCTCTTGCATTAATGTTACATAATCTGGTGTATCTAAATATTGTGATACTCGAGGTTCAAAAATTGTATCAATCGGTGTCGTAGGCTCTCTTAGGAACATTAAAAAATATGGTGAATATCCCGTTGTCTCATTTGGTGTGATATTATGAATGTATGTGCATTGATTAACGTATTCATCCCAATCATTTTGGTTTTTTCCCACAAACACGGCTAATCTACTTAGTAATGTCCCATTGAATCTTTCCACTAAGCCATCAGTTGAGGTGGTATGCTGTTGTGTTGATTTTATGCATGTTAAATATGTTAGCTACTCTTTTTATAGTTTCACTCATGAAATTTTTTCCTTTATCTGTTAATAATTTTCTCGGTGTACCAATTTTAAAAATTATCTTTTCTACAAGTAGTTTGGCTACTGTTTCTGCTGTTTCATCTTTAGTGGGAAATGCCTCTGCCCATTTGGTGAAATAATCGCTAAAAACTAGTATGTGCTTATTCCCATTAATTGTTGTGGGTAGTTTACACAAAAAATCCATTGCGCACAGTTCCATTGGTGATGTTGTAGCTGGGATTGGATGCAAAGGTGCTTTAATCTTTGTTCCTGTATTTTTTCTAGTTGCGCATATTGTGCATGCATTACACCATCTTTTGACATCTTTTTTTAAATCTTCCCAATAATATTTTGCATCAACCTGCTTGCTGTTTTCCTACTTGATAATGACCTCCTAAAGCACCATCGTGATATTGTAATAGAAGAATTTGTCTTAATCTTTGTGGTACTACTATTAATTGTTTACCGCTAAAATCCTCAATAACAACTAACTTCTTACAGATTTTATATTTTTGGTTAGTTCCCTTTTTTATTTCCTCTCTTATTTTGAAGAGTTCTGGATCTTTCATCTGTTCCTCATATATTTCTATTGGTTTTTCAGTTACTAATGCAAAAAACTTCTAGTGCTCCTAACTCTGGAATTCGTGATAATGCATCTGCATTCTTGTTTATTCTGCCTGGTTTGTATACAATCTTATGTGCATGTCTTGTATTTTCATTGCCCACTTTAACAATCTGCTAGATGTATCTTTATGTTTCCATAACCTTCTAATGGTTTATGGTCTGTTCTAATCACTACCTCAGTTCCATATATGTATGGTTTGAATTGTTTTAATGCAAAAACTATAGCGTAACATTCCTTCTCAATTGTTGAGTACCTAATCTGTGCTCCTTTTAATGTTTTGTTTGCATAAGCTATTACATAATCTTTACCCTTTTCTTCTTCTTGTCCTAAGACTGCCCCTACGGCCTTCCCGCTGGCGTCTGTCATGATAATAAACTGTTTTTTAAAATCTGGGTATCTTAATATTGGTGCTGTTATTTAATTTTTCTTTTTAGTTGATCAAAAGCTTTTTGATGTTCATCTTTCCATTTCTTTTGTGGCTTGTTAATTTTATCGTTAATTTCCTGCACTATTAACACTCCCTTACTCTCTCCCTTTGTTTTGACTCCTTTTGTTAATTCGATTAGTGGTGCTGCTATTTTTGCATAATCTTGTATGAATTTACGATAATATCCTGTGAGACCTAAAAACCCCTGTACTTGTTGTAATGTTTTTGGAACTGGAAATCTTTTAACTACTTCAATTTTATCGGGGTTAGGTATTATACCATCTACTGTAACTATATGTCCTAAAAAATAATGCTGAAGGTTCTGCCCATTTACATTTAGTGGGTTTTATTTTGATTCTTGCTTTTCTCAATCTTTGTAATACATTTGCTATATCTTTTAAGTGTTCCTCAAATGTTTTTGACGATATTAATATGTCATCCATATATACTGCGCAATGTTGTACATCTACTAGTACTGTATTCATTAAACGTTGAAATGTTGCTGGCGCATTAGTTAACCCAAACGGTAGCCTTGTATATTCATATAAACCATCCTCAATGACAAAAGCAGTTTTTTCCGCATCCCCCTCTTCCATTTGAATTTGCATGTAACCTTATTTGCATCTATTACTGTGAAATACTTAGTATCCCTAAGTTTATCATATTGTTCTTGTGCTCTCGGGAATGGGTAAGAATCTTTTACTGTTACATCATTTAATTTACGATAATCAATGCACATTCGAATTTCCCCGTCTTTCTTTTTAACCGGTACAATAGGTGATGCCCATTGTGAAAAACTTTGTTTTATTACGCCTGCCTCTTTTAATTCTTTAATTTGTCGTTTTATTTCCTCCCTCAGTTTATATGGTACACTATAGGGTCTCTGTTTTATTGGTCTAGCATTCCCTGTATCGATTACATGTTTGATAATGTCAGTATCTCCTAAATCAAATTCGTGTTTTGCAAAAACATCACTATATTCGTCAAGTAATATTTGTAGTTGTAGTTGTTGTGTTTCGTTTAGATAATTATTATTTATTTTAATTTTATCATAAAATTTAATATTATTCGCTCTACTCTGTTCGACCATTTTCTCACTGACATTACTCGTCATCGACATCTCACATACTTCAAATGTTTGCTCTAATTCACCTTTGAACAACTTTCCCAATTTTGTACCTTTATGGATTTTTACTTAGTTTCTTTTCGTAATTCGCGATTCTTATTGGAATTATCCCATTATTTGGAATTACACACTCGTCTGTTAACATTACATTATGATTTCGTGATATTGCCGTTTCAGGCTCGAAAATGAAAGTGTCCTCACTTTTAACATTAACTTTTACTGGAATTATATGATCACTTTGATACTCTAGTTCAAATGTCTCTAATGCAATTACCTCAGTAAATCTTGCGTCTTGATATATTGCCTTCCGTTTGACTGTACTATCCGTTAAATCGATTACACAGTTTTTTAACTTTTTGAGTATGTCCATTCCAAGGACACATACGCATTTACATTCTGCTACTACCTTGAAGACATGTTCAACCACTTGATCCGAAAAGTGGACTGTTAATTCGATATCTCCTTTTAATGGTATGTAATGTGATGATAATGAAATTACTCTATCTCTTGTGCTCACGATATTTTTCTTTTGGTTTCCGGTTAACTGATCTTCACGAATCATAGAAGCTGCTGCTCCTGTGTCACATAATGCCTTTATTATCGCATCATTTATCACTATTTGTAATTTGGGGCCTTGCTTCATTTAACCCTTCCAATATGTCGTCAAGTTCTAACCCGTAACATCCATAGGTTTTCCTGGAACACAATGACAATTACCATTTTCACCTGGATTCTAATTTCAATATTATTTCTCAGTTCTGTCAATTGTTCTCTTTGATTATCATATAACCCAATGCGTGGTTGCTCAATATTTTCTGATCTATTTGTATCGTCCTCTTTCTCATTGGTGATCATTATTTCACCCTCTTCCCTTCGACTTTTCATCCGTTTGATTTCCTTGTCGTGCTTCGCAGTGATCAAATATTTCGCTATGAATGGACATAAACATGCCATCATTTTATATGAATTACCAAAAACTTGTCTCAGTTGTCTTAACGAAACTAATGATGAACAAATCATTTTCAGTAGTGCTACTGTATAATATATACCTAATATAGTGGAAAACGTATTTCCGAGAATCGCAAAATATCCCCATATGCTGTATAATACTCTATACACAACTTTCTTGAAATGCTCTTTTGATAATAATACATCAAAGTTGTAATTCCCTCCATAACTATTTTCGATGATTTTGTTTACCATGATAGAAAGAACTTTTTCTTTTTCATGAGGAAATAACATATGTTTTCTGGCGCTCTCTATCGCCTCTCTCGTATACATCCATTGTTATCCATTTCGTTGACTTCCTGAAATTCTAACTTTTTCTCAAGTTCAGTTAGTTCTAGTTTTTGTGGTTTAGTCGCTTCTTTTCTATCTGACATTGTAATCCACATATCATCATTTATTTTGTATAATGGATCTAATAGATTAGTACATTTATCAATTTTTCTCGGAACATAGTCTTTATCTGTTAATATCCTTGTTATTGGTTGGAGGTACACAGTTTCTCCTTTATACACTACTGGCAATTCGTTCGTGCACTTATTATTTGTTGCTAAAGATACGCTAACCGGTTTACACTGAAATGTTTGTATCACTTCGCCGACAACTCTTGCAAATGTCCCTTTCTCTGCAAATAAAATTGGTGCCATTAAATCTGGGTTTGTGACTGCAACCGCCATCTTTGTTCTTAATATTTCTCTATTAAGTTTACAATCGTTTGCAATAGTTGCTTGATATACTTTGTCCAATTGTACTAACTGATGATGGTAAAAGTAGTCGATTTTATTATTAAAATATGACGCTAGCTTGACATCGAATTTATCTATTTTCGATTTTGCCTCTTTAATTTCACTTCCGCTGATATAAATTCCTTCATAATTTGTTTGTATAACTGCTTTTCCGCATTTGATACTTTCACCTTTCCCCACAAATCTCATCGCTTCTGTTTCAGAATCTGACATATATATCGTTGGTGTATCTTTCTCTTGAATTATCGTTGCTCGTCGTTTTTGGTCTTTAATGTTCTTGGATTCTACATCGGTGAACTGTTTACCTCGTATTGTTCTGAATTTCAATGTCTTTAGTTTAGTTAGATGGCATTCATATTTGTTTACTTTGTATATGATCATTGACTCGCCTGTATCACAGCTTGTCTCATCTAATGTGCAGAACTTATGTGTCATCATTTTCTTTGATGAACTATCAAATGACGCCTTGAATTTCCTTAATTCAATATAATATTGTCGTCTTACTACAATATTGTCTGCTACATGCCCCCATATTTTATACGTTCCTCCTTCACAATATCCTCCTGTTGATGACCATCCAACGACATTTACTAATTGCCTTACTCGTGCTCCTACCTGAGCATTTAGTTCAAATCCATCCGGCGTTTTTATCCTTTTTGTCTTAAATGCATTTTCACATTCGATTGGTGCTATTATTATCGCTTCTGGTGCCCATGTTGGAGTTAATATTGTTCTCGCTATTTTATTACATACAAAACTTTCCTCTGAATATTTAACGATACACTCTCCTGCCTCAGTGTGAATGAAGTCAGACTCTTGATATATGTGAAAAATCTTTGGATCTGCAACAATTAGTTTTGTTGGATTAGCCTCTGGGCAATTTTCTACATCTAATAATGAATATTTCTGTCCCCACTTAGGATTCTGACAGTCATACGCTATGATCGCATTATTTCCTTTTATCAAATCTAACAATAACGTTATTACTATGATTACTATTGACATTGTCGACTTTCTTTCTTTTTGACTTGGTCTCATAGTTGTTTTATTTACTAGATTTTTTACTGTTTCCTCCGTATCATCTATTTCTACATTAATATTATCTTTTACGCTTTCCTTATCATTTTCGATTAGGCTCTCATCATACAGTATTTTCCATCCTCCTTTTAATTTTATCCATGGCATAGCATCTATCTTCAGTTTATTATATATCATTTTAGCAATATTTTCTATCTGATTCTTTGGATTCAATCGCAAAAGTTTCTTGTATCTTGCTATTAAATATGCCATTGCCGTAATCACTTTATCTCGATTAACTCCTGTTGTAAATAGTATCTTTAACACTGTCTCTTCATTCGCTTCCTCAGCACTCAATTCTCTAATCTCTTTTTCCATTAATTTAATCTTTTAACTATATTTTCTATTAATGCTGATGGTTTTGCTTCCGGAAATCGTCTCATATTCATTGCTTTAACTAACTCCATTATCATTTTTATGTCTTTGTCATTATCCTGATTTTTTGGGACTTCCTGTCTCATATTATTTGCAATAACTCTTAAACGCTCTGCTGCCTTTCTGTCATCTGACTTTTCGGCTATTTCCGATTTTCGAGGCCTTCCTCTACCTCGTCTCATCGTCTCTGCATCCTGCATATTTGCTTGTTTCACAATTTTTTCTATTGTCTCATGTAAATTATCATATTTAGTATCGATAGGTTTAAAGATTTCCTCGCTAGCTGTTGGTGACCTCATTGCCCCTCCTGAAGAAGCATCCCACAATCTAAATAATTTGTCGTAGTCATTTTCATCGTTTATACTCAATTCTACTGATGGAGTTGGTGTATCAACTTGTTTACTTTCTTGCCTTTCTATTACGGCCGAAATAATATTGTTATCAATAACATTTACCCCATAGTCTATTATGTATTCGTTATTCATCATTTCTACCCCGTTAAAATACAGTTTCATTTTATCATTGTCTCCCAATTTCTCGGGCCAATTGGCTCTGGCCATCTGTTTCACTTTATTCACTTTTGTGCAAACATGTACCCCTGTACTACGCATAAGTATTCTCGAAAGGTCCTTTGCCTCAATAGTTATATTCAATGACTCATGTAATTTCTGATTTTTTCTCACAAATTCACCATAACATTTTATCATTTCTTTCAATTCTATTTCTAATTCAAATACTCTTGTCATCTTTTGTCTCTTTACCATTAGTGGTATCAAATTTCTCAAATATTCTAAGTCAATTCCTTCGACTTGAACTCTATTTATTATACGCAATGTCTCATTATCATCATAAGGCCATTTTTCTAATGTCTCTTTCAATTCCTCTTTTAATTCTTTACATCTATTTGCTTCTGCAAGAAATTTCTCATCCGCTTCTCTTGCTTCACGAAACTCATCATTATCTATATCTACATCATTGGTAAAACACTGAAACTCATTTAATGACATTTCTAACTTTCTCTCAATAAGTCTCCCATATTGAGTTTTAAATTCTTTTAATTCCTCTCTCAAACTGTTAATTTCATCATTAGCTGATATCAACTCAGCACTATTAATCTGTTTTATCTCAGGCTCATTTTTAAATCTCACTCTATTAGGCGATTCGCTTCGCGCATTATTGCATACTTTAGCTAAGTGACCATATTTCTGGCAATTATAACATTTGATTTGTCCATTAAAATTTACTTTATCTCTACCATCATTACTATAAGGGCTCCTCGCCTTTCTCTGTATGAATTCTGTCTATATGGACTTGTCTGTCTACGTCTCAATTCATTTGTATTATCTCTATTATCATATCTATTACTCCTATCATATTTATTATTTCTCAAATTATTTCTACTAAAATCGACTCGATTATCTCTCGTATAATTATTTCTATTATATTCATTACGATTGTCTCTATCGAAAGTATTTCTATTGTTTCTATTCTCAAAATTTCTATTTCTCACATTATCGAACCTCCTCCTGTTTTCAGGTGATTGACTTCTATCTGGACTCGGGCTTACCCTTCGTCTATTTTTTACAAAGTTTAAATATAATTGCTTCATCTCCTCCCAGGGGATGTTGTCATCTGACTTACCCAACTCAGATTTTACCTCTATGGGTTTTTGGATTTCCATTGCATCTACATGTGAACTAAATCTGTCTCGTTGTATTGCTTCTATACGCTTAGCTTTATGAACTAATTCATTTAAATTACCATATTCTACCATAATTAATGCTTTATATAAGTATTTTTGTATACCATTCCAAAATTGATCCTCAATTAATTTTGCTGTGTGCTCGCCTGCACCAAATGCCTTTTTCGCTAACTCCGTAATCGTATATACATATTCACCAACTGATTCTCTAGTACCTTGGTATCTGTTTCTAAATTTTTGAACATTTATCTTTTGTAAGTCGCTATCGATTACTATTTCTGCTCTCAGATATCTTACGAGTTGATCAAAATTATTTCCTTTACATTCTAAGTTATTGTATGCCTGTAACGCATAACCTTTTAAATATAGTGGTATTCTCATTTTTAACTCATCAGGTGTCCAACCACAAGCTTCTGCATACTGAGCGATCTCAGTGAAGAAATCGTCGAACTTTTCAGGCTCTCCTCTATATGGTTCTACTGGTAAAATTTTTATGTAATTATTATTATTATTATTCATCCTATAGACTATTCTATTTCTGAGATTATACACTATTTCGGGTTGATTATCTATTTTATCTTTTTTTTTTTTTTTTTTTTTTTTTTTTTTGACTTATTTAATAATTTTCAAAACTGAATTTATTTATTTAAAAATTGGTCAATGATATTGTTTTTTATAAATATATTTTCCCAATATAAAATACTATACCCTCTGATCTCAATTCCTATCCCCCAAATTGTGAATAACAATAATTGATTTTAAAGTCCCGGTTCGCGGCACCAAATGTTGAGGTCTCGATAATCGGGAACACTCAACTTACTGGTTCTTATATATATCAAAACAAAGACAATTGTATGTAATAAAATTTATTATAAATCAACAATTACCAAGTATAGAAAATTTGTAATGCTTCGACAATCCTTGTCAATAACTTTTCCTGAAATGCTTGTAAGGTTTTATGTGGATTGTTATATGTTGTGTATGCGTGTTATGTCTTAGTATGCTTGTCAATATGTGAATCTTTTTTGTACTGATTCGTTGATTAAATTATTCGAAGGATTAACCTTTGAATAAGAGTTCTCGCAGAATTTTTGGGCGAACAAAATGAATTTTGTATCGCTATTTATATTAATTTTTTGATATAAAATCAAGAGTTAATACTTAAAATAATTTATTATTATTATAAAATTAAGATTTATTATTTTCAAGAATACTCAAATTTATTTTCTATTACTATAAAATCAAGATTTATTATTTTCAAGAATACTTAAATTTATTTTCTATTACTATAAAATCAAGATTTATTATTTTCAAGAATACTTAAAATAATTCATTATTTTTATATATGTACTAAATGGGTTTAATTATTATTTTATAAATGACCCAAACGAACTCAATATCTAACACTACTTGAATTATTTCAAGTATCTCAAAAAATGAATTTTTTCAGCTGTTTAATAATAAAATGAGTTTCTTTTTTGTAATTATTTAATAACTAATTAATTTACCCTTTTATGAATGTGTATTAAATTAACAAGCTAATATATACAATAAACAAAATAGTCTAAGCATGTACAGACTTCCATAAAATAAAATAATAAAATAAAGAACAGTCCAATACATAGAAATACTAAGATAAAGAACATTCCGAATAGATAATGAATTTTAGTTAACACCTAGATTGTTTATTCGATAGCACAGTAAATAATGGATTGTTAGTTGGGATAATATAGATTGTTTATTTGACTTGCTGGGTTGCTCTTAGGTTGTATTGAATTGGATTGTTGGGAATTTGATTGAAACATTGGAACTTTGTCTATTTTCTTTCCTCAGCGAATATATTAACCCTATATTTGTTCGGCCCCGTTCTATAGTATTTATTTAAGATAAATGTAGTGACGGGCCTTCCCTCGTCATCCAACATCTGGTATGTGTACGGTGTGTGTAGTCGAATGGATTTTTCATTTGTCATTATGATTTCCCTTCTCAATGAAGTGACGTTTGATTGAGTATGGTAGTGATTATGAGCTTGCTAGAAACGTCTTAATCTTAATAGAATTTCCTTTAGTTTTTAGAAATGTCCAAGATTCCAACCACCACGGTCGTGCGCCCATGTTTCTCCTGCGCTGATATAAATCAGCTGATAAAGACTCTCCAGACTCAAAATGGCCTTCTGAAAAAGAAGTCGGATCATTTAGAAGGGACTTATTTCTCCCCAGCACAAATGAAGGAGGTGAGGACGAGACTCACCCGAGTGGAGAAGTGCCGAGACGACGTATTAGAAGAAAATCGAGCTTTGCGCACTCTAATCAAAGAACAGTCGGAAGCGCTGCACAAGGTGTATGTGCAAGCGTCAATTACTAAGAAAATAGTGGATATTCCACTCGCGGAAGAGGACAATCTATTCCCGCCCTACCATTTCTCGGGGATCTCATTGACCAAGTCAGTCAACCAGGCCTATTTAAGCCATTCGAATATTTCCCAGCCGACGGTTCCAGCCGAAGTCATCTGTACCGGCACAAGTCGCGCTGTTCCAAGAGTAGTAGACTTAACGACCCCGGTCCCTCTCCCGGAGGTAAAGAAAAGCACTAAACGCCGGCAACCCTCTAGGGCCGAGCGTACCAAAAGAAGAAGGGCCCTCCAGGCCTAAAGGGAAGCGGTTCTGATCGCATCCGCTCAGCTACCAGCTCCAGTGTCTCCTACGGAGCCTACTCATCGTTCTCCTCCTGTCCTCAGGGTAATCCCACCCACCAGGTCGTCCCTGAGGAGGAAAACGCCAGAGATTTTTTCGATCTCGACGAGATATTTGCAGGAACTTCCCCAAACACCTTGTGATTTGAATCCTATACTATCTAAAATGTTAACCATGAATGTATTTTCTAGTCGTGTCTTATAAATATATCTTGTTGATGTCGCTTGTAAATATGTTTACCTGTTGTGGAGTGACCAATGAACTGATTGTGAGGGTTTGTATGAGTATTGCACTGGAGATAGACTGGCAAATTGAGTGTCGTAGTAGAGATTGATCGATGACATGAATGAGGAATGAGACCTTTGAGTGATGAAAATGACGTAAGTCCTCCTAACGGCCGTCGAGTAATAGTTAAGTCGAGTTGCGATGGAGGAGTAGTCCTAAGGCAGGGGCTCACCTGCTTCATCGTAGCTCGCCGACATGGCACAGCACCAGACATGATGCGAATCATGGGTGTCATGTTCGAAGTATGATCGTGTGGGTTTTGGTTAAGGGTCCTCTTGGAATGAGGATATGCTGCAGGTGCGTTTAGGACTATCAACCCCTAGTATGTGAAGATAATTTTCTGACCCGACCCAAGACCCAGCACTATGAAGAAAATTATGAACATGCTAAAGAAGGAATTTTTTCTAATTCAAATGTTAATCATTTTATTGATGAAGAAATGTTGTCCCCTATGTCAATAGAAAAATATATTAATATGAATAAAAAAGAAATTAAAGAATCAATGAAAGATGTCATTGAAAAATTGGATAAAAACATAATATTATAAAATACAAAGTAACAATTAATGTGAAATATTACAAGAGGAATAAAAAAAAGATTTCTTTTTGCCTAGAAGAATTGAAACAAGTTATTCACATTAATTAATACCATAAAACCATTACGGGTTAATATCGGAGATTCCATCAAAGATGATATAGATAATACTAAAAATAATACCAAAAGTTTCACTATCGGAGATTCCATCAAATATTTCATCAAAAATTCTATCAAAAATGAAAGATCTGAAGCAATAAATTTATTATTAATCGAAGATGAAGAATAAATAAACTCATTATGTTTGGAATTAAAAAATTTCAAAGTTTTATGATAAGCAGAGTTACCCATCAAGATCCAAATATACTCATGAATGTCTTTTTTGTTTAACATATACTTCAACCCTTGAAATGAGAGAAAAACATGAAAGAATTTGTAAAGATAATAAACTAATATTAACTAAAATACCATCAATTCAAAATTCTGAAATGTATTTTAAAAATTATGGGAAATTATTAAAACCCTTGGGTGTTATTTAAGGAGATTTTGAATCTATAAATTTAAAACAAAATCTATTGAAGGAAATATCAAAAGATTTTAACAAATAATAATTTGCAAGAATTTTTTAATCAATACTGTAAGGAATATTACTACTAATCGTGAATCTGAATCTGAATCCAAAGGTCGTTCCGAATCTGAAACCGAAAATATCGAAAATCAAAAACTTTTTAATTTCTATTAAAAAATCTTACACAATTCCAATGGTTCAACAAATACCAACAGCATTTTGTTTATATTTTAAAAGTAATAATCCAAATTTGGTTGAATCACAAGAAATGATTTATTTAGATTATTAACAGATTATAGATTAAAGATGACTAAAAAAACAGAATCGGAATATATGAAAGCAGAAAAATGTTGGATATGTAATCAATCTTTTAATGTTTACCTTTATAATGTTCGAGATCATGATCATTTCATTGAAAAGAATAACTATAGTAGGACTCGAAAGGTATGTAATTAGGTTTGTATGACGTGTGATGATATGTGATAAGAAGTTTAGAAAGCCCGATAGTCACCGTTAAAAAATATGGCGGGACAATCGGGGTGCGTGTGTGTAAAAATTTTGTGACAACCAAGTGACTAAAATGATATTAAAATAATAATATTTAAACAAACTAACTGTTGGGTTATTGAGTTAGTGATAGAATTAGAACTCTTACTCTGACTCCAAGCGTGTCTTTGACTGCCACACAAATAACAATTAACACTGGAAACTTTATTGAATATCACATATATTTTCACAATGATACAATTGACTCAACAAGCTAACTATTATACCGTGCTTATTACAACACTATGGTGAGGAATAGCACACTCGTATAACTTTGATTTGTCAAACCTCTCACAACTGAGGAGTGTAATAATTGGTAATTTTAACTGGTTGTTCTCTGATTTTGACTTGGCTTTACTCGTATAACTTTACTCTATTATCAACTGAATAAACTCTTTGCTGATTATCTTTTATTTCTGTTTTCTTTTTAGTTTCTCTGCTTCAATTTTATTCAAATATTTCTTCCAATGTGTTTTCTCAATGGATTCTCAAAAACTGTTTCGCTAATACAAGTCTCCCACGTGTTCTCTCAATTTTCTCCTCTATCTTTTCTTCTGCCGCTTCTGCTGTGCCACCTCCTTTTATACCTTGTCAATTTGTGGCACTTCAGATAATCAAGTGTTTTTCCATTTTCTTTCTCCTGCTTTCCCCGACTGTCCCATTTTTATCTCTAACAGCTGTCAAGTTATTTTCCCCTTTTCCTTTTCTTTGTTTGACCGCCTTCTCTCATTAATTCTGTTATCACTGGCAAGCTGTCGAGTTAAGGATATTGTTGTTTTCCTCTTTCCCATGATTTCAAAATTTCTTTTCCTTTTTGTACTAATTAATTAGTACTGACCTTGGTTTTTATTTTCCTGTTTGATTCCTTTTATTTCCTTTATCTTTCTCATTTTTAATTTCTTTTTACTTCCGTTTTCTTTTCTGAGTTCCAATAGATCGTCCCGTTTGTCATGGCGATCTTCCCCCAGGTAATTTTATTTATTTCTTTGTAAATTGTTCTTTAAGTATCCTCAACATAACTAACGATTCCAACTTTTATTAAAAAAAAATATATGAACCTTGAAGATGTTGAGAAGTTAGGATGATAGTACTACTTCTGGCAGGAATCGGGTAAGGAATAAACTGACGGCATAATAAATTTAAATTGAGTAGTCACTTGACTAAACTTGAACAATTTTCTAATTGTTTCTGACAAGGATCGGGTAAGAATAGATTGGTAATTTATTACAGTTGACTTGAATAATATTAACTTGAAGGTGATGATCTAATATAGTTAACTTGAATAAGTTTCTATTTTCTTCTGATAAGGATCGGGAAGAATAGTTTAATGATTTAGTTTAGTTGACTTGAATAAGTTTCTATTTCCTTCTGATAAGGATCGGGAAGAATAGGTTGATGATTTAGTATAGTTAACTTGAATAAGTTTCTATTTTCTTCTGATAAGGATCGGGAAGAATAGGTTGATGATTTAGTATTGTTAACTTGAATAAGTTTCTATTTTCTATTTAAATAATTTTCTTTTCGATTTTTTTTCGATCTTTCTATTTCTGTATAGCGATAATTACCATAGTAAATTATCGCTATATAGTTTCCTTATTTAATTTTATAACGCGACTTACGCCCAACGAAATGGACAGATGTCCCGTACCCTTGCTTAGAAATATAAAAGAATAAGATTGTACATTACAATAACTATAGGGGTGCTGCATATGAAACTTGTTAATTAATAAATTGTAAAAAACCAAGTTTTGTACCAGTAATATTTCATAATTCATTTGGTTATGATATTCATCTTTTCATAAATAAATTAGCAAGGAATGCAAAAAAATCTTTCAAAGTCATTGGCGAAAATAAAGAAAATGTTTTGATTATGGATGTTTAAAATTTATAGATTCCTTCAATTTTATCGCATCAAGTTTAGATGGAATTTCAAAAATTTTACCATTGAAAGATTTTGAATATAAAATAAAAATGTTTTGAATAAAAATATAAGGAATGTTTGCAAAAAGGACTCTACTCGTATGATTATATAGATTCTTTTAAAAAGTATAATAAAAAAATTTACCTACATGTGAAAACTTTTATTCCATTTTAAACATGTCAAATATAACAGAGGGAGAATATGAAAAATGTAAAAATCTTGGGGAATATAAAGTGTATATTTAAAATTAGATGATGATATTCTCGCAGATTGTTTTGAAAATTGTATAAAAGTATTTAAATTAAACCCATTTGTTTCGACGAGTCAGACGGAGGAATAGCTTTTTGTTTTGTTTAAATTTTTTGGGACGGTTGCATTGTCGGGTCATTGTAGTTTTTTAGGCTTATTATAGAAAGTTAAAATTTTAAATTGAAATATAAATAAACTCATTTACGGTGAAATGGATGCCAGTGATTACAAATATTAAACTGAACCTATTAAGGGATAATACAAAAACGAATTTCCAAAATTAACTGAAAAGTATTTTAAATCTACTCCATGACCATTTGTTTCAACAATAGGATCTATAGTTAATAAAGATCAAACATCGTTGGTTCTTTGCCAAGAAATATATTATATGGATATTGTTTCGACCAGTCAGAGGGGGATTGCCTCTGACTGGCATTTATTTGGCTTTTGTCTATTCGCGTCTGTGTGCGCGGTCTGGTTACACCCGTTTCCACATGTTAAAAGTCTCTATAATGCATGTTGGTGTGTTCATCAATTGATGACTCACCATTTATGAGAGAGTTTATTTTATTTTTTCATTTTCAATTCAATTTTATTTACGGTTTTAGAAGTAAGTTTTTTAAATTTAAGTATATTTAAGGCTTGAATTTTGATTTCATATAATTATGAGATCATTATTCAAGCTCTTAAATATTACTTGTAATCAGCATTTATAATATATTTATAATATATTGATAATTAAATTTCAGGTGCTTTTTTAGGTATTTTATGATATGTTATGAATTTGGAATTATTTCAATAAAATGTAAGTTATATATATTTTGAACTAAAAAGAAATAAAATAATCACCAAACACATTTATTTTTTAAGAAATAATGGTTCCAATCGATTCTTTGGAGATTCCCAGTAATCTTCCAAAATCTTTATAATTTTCTCCATTTTCATATGCATTGATGAGACGGATTTTGTCATTTTCTGAAATTCTTTGAAATTTAAAATTTACGATTTTCGAATTTTTTTCTTCAATTCCAAAGATGTCGATTGAACTTGTTGAATATCTTCACACAAAGGCGTTTGACTAGAAATATCTGATATGCTGTAAATATTTTAATTATTTGTAATTAAATAAAAAAATTATTCACCTTCGCAAAATGGAAATGTCTCCAAAGAAATATCTGAAAATCTAAAGAAATTTTAACTTCAAAAATATTTTATAAATAGATCTTACTATGTTTTGTCGTCCTTTTCTCGAAAACTCAAAGTTGAGTTGTCAGATTCAAAATCCAAATTTTTTTCAGCCATGAATTTTAATAATTTTAAATTAATGATATGTTAACAGTATGTTAATGACTCTCTACTTTCGGAACAAAAAAAGCTATATTAAATTTGCGTGTATTTTATATTATGTGTCCTGTGTTTGTATGTAAAATTATTTTTCTGTCACTTTCTCAATTCCTATAATAAAACTTTCTACATTCGGAACATTAAATTTTTGCACACAGGTAAGTTTGTGTGTTGCTATAATATAATTTTATCGATTTTTTTTTTAGATTATAGAAACTCTTATATTGTGGAAACGGGTGTAGACCGAATTTTGTGGGTGTGCGCACACAGACGCGAGCAATGGATTGATATTGGGGTAATTTATGGTTGTTAATTTTTTATATTGATTTTGGGGTTAATAGAAAGTTCCGGAATTGATGAAAATAGTTGTTTATCTGCAGAAGTTTTGAATGGAAAAGGTTTCGAATGTAAATTATTGAGGAAAATTCGGGCAGTTTAAATTGGTACATGAAATGGAAGATTTTAATTACAAATTTATTAAAGCTTATGATGTTCCAAACCAAGATCTTATTTCTTATTTCGATGAAACCAGTGAATTCATTGAAAATGGCAGAAAATTTGGTGGAATATCAAGAATTGGTCCAAACGATGCGATTGAGACAATTAAGGAAAAGTCAGTTATATGTCCAAATGATGGATTCAGGAAACAATTAAAGAGATATTTCAACATGAATTGCAGTGATAAAATCACAATGCGCAAATACAGTTTCTCAAGCTCTATTTAATTATCAGCATCTTCAAAAGATCTAGTTCAATTCAAATGTAGAAAGTGTCGATTTTTATTATTCGACAATTCAAGTGTTGTTGAGCATAATAGAAAACAGACATGTTGAAGTTTATTATAAGGATAATATTTATAAAAATTATAATTTTGATGAAAAACCATTTTTTCAAATTAAAGATGAAGAAGAGTATGAAAAATTGTTGATAGTCCTTCAGATTTTCTATACATTGATGCAACAGCATTATATTGGTTTAGTTGGGTAGAACCAATTAGTAAAAGAGTTTGGAAGTAATATTAAAAACTGCTGATAATTCTAACGTAGGATATTTTGTGGAAGTAGATTTGGGTCGAATTGATCAAATTCACTTGAAAAAGGCAGTGCCGAAAATTCGTGAATATCAAAAACATCGAAATATTTACTGATTCATAGTCAAGCTTTTTAATAAATATAATATCAATAGAAATGAAATCAGTGGTGAAATTTGAAAACAAAGATAAAGATGATATTAGGATATGTTTAGATTATAGAGCGTTAAATGGATGACAGAAAGACCAATATTTTCCATTCCGAATACTCAAGAAATGTTAGATATTTTGTATGGCGCCAAATATTTTACCACCATTGATTTAGAAAATGCTTATTATCAAGTTGCATTACAAGATGAATCTAAATTAAAACAGTATTTTCCACAAATAATTCTCAATATTGCCTGGAATATTTCAAAAGCTCATGAATAAAGTATTAGAACCACTGAATGGTAAATAGGCTGTTGTTTATCTTGACGACATATTAATATTTTCCTCTTCTTTGCAAGAACACTATAAGATAATTAGAAAAGTATGTCAGAGAATAGGTGATTCTGGGTTAAAAAATTAGTCCAGAAAAATGTTATTTTATTAAATAAGAGATAAAGTTTTTAGGGCATGTCATAAACGATGAAGGAATACACACTGATGACAAAATTATCGCGATTAAAAATTTTGAAACCTCAAAATGTGTTAAAAAGTACGAAGTTTTCTTGGATTAACAAATTATTATCGTCGATTTATAAAAAATTATAGTATGTATTCAAAACTCATTGAAAAGTTGTTCGGTATAAATCAGACAAAAATGATGTGGACAAATGAATGAGAAGAGACCTTTCAAGAATTAAAGAAATCATTAGTAAAACTCCAATTCTTGTATTCTCTGACTTTACAAAGAGATTTATTTTGGACACAGATGCCAGTTTCGACAGAATTAGAGCAGTTTTATAGAAAAGTAATTACATGTAGTTCACACGCAATGAACAAACACAAAGTAGGCTATAGTATCATTCGGAAGGAATTATTAGCCATAATTTATTTTACCGAACATTTCAAACACTATTTATTTGGTAAATGGTTTAAACTAAGGACAGACCTTTTAGCAAAAATGTTTATGTCGAAGACCAAGAAGCCAATCACACCTCAATTTCAAACATGGATCAACCAATTAAGTAGTCTGAACATTGAAATGGGATACCATTAAGATGAAATGCATTCTAATGCAGATACGCTATCGAGAACTGAATGCGATAAGTGCATGTAATGTCAAACGATTCACGAGGAACCAAAAACAACGATTCTGGCACACGCGTCAAGAAGATGGAAAATTGTGGCAACAAGATTCAAAAGAAATAAAAAATATCAAAAAAGATATATTAATCGGGAATGAAACAAAATTTATAGAAAGTAATGACATTATTCATTCAAGTAAAGGTAAAATATGGATTCTATTCGAAAGAAAAGAAGAATTTGGTTTGTACACCAATAAATTTTGTGTAATGCTGGTGTAAATAGTCCACGAATATATTTCTAGGAAATTCGACAGACAAGAATTTATTAAAGAAGTGGTGGGATCGTGCGAAAATTGTCAAAGAAGAAAGGCTATGACTACACGAACAGCAGAAAAATTAATTAAACCAAAAGAAGTTTATTTATTTGAATCAATTTTCATTGATTTTTGTTGCCCAATGAAAACTGCTAGTATTGGAAAGAAGTATATTTTGGCAATTATAGACCAATTTATTAAATATATTTCTTTATGTGCAGTTTCTGAGCAAGATGAAAAGAAATTTGCAACAATTATTAACGAAAATTGGATTTTGAAATTTGGTGCTCCAAGGAGTATTCATTGTGATAGAGGGAAAGCATTTGAGTTAGCTTTATCAAAAGAATTTACAGAGAACTATGTGAAATACAATTATTAATGGAAAAACGTAAATCAGAAAGATTAGAGGTACTAAAACTAAAACAAGAGAATAAGGAAGTTGAATTATATATCAATGAAGAAAGAGCAAATCGAATATTCAATTTCCGGGATGTGTTATTTTTACGAAAACATGTGGCAAATAAAAATGAAGACTGATTTGAGGTTACAGGTAAAATAATAAAGAAGTTGCATGACAGAAGTTCCATGATCGAATTTCAGAATGGAAAATCGAAAATTAGAAATGTGAAATGGATCAAAAATTATAAAACGAGGGGGGATGTAGGACTACTGTAAATAATACCCGTCTGAAATAATATTATTGCATGTTGAATTTGTATATCTGGCTATTATGTAATGTATGTCTGAATGTCAAAGGTGTAATATTGTATTGTTGATGCATGTGTATATCTTGCTTAAGATACTTACAATATAATTACTTCCTCGGGAGGGATAATCAGATTTTTGATATTAATAAATTATATGTCTCCATAGTATTCTAATAAAGTAATTTAAAAATACTAATACACACAAAATATATTAATATACATACTATAGTAAAAATAGTTATAGTAAAACAGAAACATTGAAATTGTTTTATAAAAAATATTTTCACTTGAATTTGAACGATGTCTATTTTTAATGTCTGTTGAATAGATTCCCACTAAGCTATATAGGCTGTGAAATTTTTTCTTTTGTAGAATTATTTTTTTTCTTAAAACTATCTTTTTCAAGAAGTGGGAGTATAATCCTTTTGAGACCAATTCAAAAGGCCACAATCTCAGGTTCCTTGAATCCTTGGTCTCAAAAGGATTTTAGCTCCACTACTTTGCCAAGAAACATTGAGAATGCTTTAGTTGACAGTCCGAAAAAGACATAGATGTTTGGAAAAATGACTGACAAAATAATTGACTGGAAGAAAGGGATGCTCAATCTAAATGAAAAACATCGAAAACGTAATAGAAGCACTGCAACCAACTCAGGTGCACAAATAATTCAGTAAAACGAAGAAACAGCGAAGAATAGTCAAAACATAGGGTCTCACATGCTCATTGCTTTTCGGTCATTATGAATAAACGTCACGGGCACATATGTGGTAGATACACCAGACAACACTGAGAACCGTTTCCTATAATATAATAAAAAAATCAATAATCTTACATTATAAAAACATACATACTTACTTTGATTTCACGTTGATGTTCTCATTTATAGTTCAATGAGATACATCTTATACTATTGAAATCTGTAAAGTGGAAGAAAAATTAAAAACTGCACACAAACGCAACATATACTAAATAACACATACAAACTTTTGATTCGTATAAATGCATCACCTAGATACGTTTCTATAATAACTTTATTTTAGACACTTTTTAGAATAAAAATTCGCTGAAAATTTTTAAAAATATTATTTTAATGAAAATATTAAAAGCAGATTAATGTGGTTCAATGTCTTTTCAATCCAGATTTGATTTCCTCCTGAAATAAGCCCTTCATATTGAGCTCAGAAAAAAAATTACAAAAATTGAAAAAAATCATTTTATTCATATTCGTCGTGGTAAATTATTAGTTTGTCGCGTCTGTGTGCGTTCTCTGTCTACATTTTTATTTGGGTTGTGTGCGCACACAGACGCGTAAAATTGTCAAATTATTAGTTTATCTCGCGTCTGTGTGCGCTTTTTACTTTGTTGATTTGAATTGTGTGCGCACACAGACACGAGCAAGAGGTATGTCGCAATTTTTAATTATTAGATGTTTTGTAATTTTTTTGATTTTATAGAGTTCGAGGAAGCTTTTGTTTGAACTGGTGATTTGTGTGGGTTTTTTGAATTTGCGGATTTGGATTTAAAATTGATTTAATGCTGTTTTGAATTTTCGTGAAATATGGAAGATAATGAATGTTTGATATGTATTTCAATGAGCAATATGAACGAAGAGATGTCTTTTCAGCAGTGGAACTTGTCCACGTGATCGTGGCTCAGCAAGATCGTTGCAAATTATTAATGGAAGTTTTTCAAAACGATCGGAAATCAACGATTTAATTTCTGTATATCATGAAATGACAGAAGAGGAACTCCAAGATATGTTTATGAAATTTCCCCAAAGTGATAAAAAGATAAACTTGCTAACTTATGGATATGATATTCTCTTCAATAGAGCTCTTAGAAAGATCAACACAACTCCAATGTTTATTAGCCGAAGTGTTGAACAATTATCCAATGTTTCAAATTCAATCATGGCTCAATCTCAAGTTATTGTACACGATAAATGGTTTTGTACAAATAAAGCTTGTGATATTAATTACAAAGAAATTCTTCTGATGTGTCTTAGATTTAAACACGGCGTTTTTTCCACAAAATGTTTTAGAAAAATAATTATTTTTGGTGATTAATTAATTTAATTATAATTAAAAAATATATCTGACTCACATTTTTTCGAAATAATTCCAAAATACGTAAAAATAAATGTCATAAAATTCCTTAAAAAATCCCAGAAAATTATTTAAAAATAATTTATAATTATGCTGTTGACTAAAAGTAAAATTTAAGAACTTGAATAATGATCTTATATCTATATGGATCAAAATTCAAGCCTTAAAATTTACTTAAAATTAAATATCTTACCTGAAAGCCATTTCTAAAAAGGACGTGAATTATAGAGGTTATTAAATTTCGGAATTGGGTGTACACCAAATATCACTGAGATACATTCTCTATAGTGATGGTTAGTGTGTAAAGCAACTCACTCACCAATTTATTTACCAATTTATCTTTATCATCTTTATCAATTTATCATTTACTGAATTACTCATTATGAATGTAATTTGGAAATTTATTTTAGCCATTCATGATGAGCAATTCAGTAAATGATAAATTCATAAATTGATAAAGATGATTAATTGATAAATTGGTGAGTGAATCGCTCTACACGCCAACCACAGTAGATGGATTGGGCACCGCTGGCACAGGGCACCGCTGGCACAGGGCACCGCTAGCACAGTACCCCCCCCCCCCCGGTCGTCATATTTTTCAAAAATATGCTAAGTCTAAAAGTACATTTTTTAAAACAAAGACATATGACTCATCAAGGTCATTGAAACAAAGACCATGACTCATAGTATGACTCATCAAATTTCTCAAGGTCATTGAAACAAAGACCATGACTCATCGTATGACTCATCAAGGTCATTTTCAAGGACGTATGACTCATAATATGACTCATCAAGGTCAAAAAATTTTTTCAAGGTCATTTAAACAAAGACCATGACTCACCAAGGTCATTTTCAAGGTCGTATGACTCATACTATGACTCATATGACCTTGAAAAATTTTTTCAAGGTCATACGACTCATAGTATGACTCATCAAAATTTTCAAGGTCATTTAAACAAAGACCATGACTCATAATATGACTCATCAAGGTCATTTTCAAGGTCATATGACTCATACTATGACTCATCAATGTCATTTTCAAGGTCATATGAGTCATAGTATGAGTCATATGACCTTGAAAAAATTTCCTCAAGGCCATATGACTCATACTATGACTCATCGAAATTTTCTCAAGGTCATATGCCTCATACCATGACTCATCAAAAATTTTCAAGGTCATTTTCAAGGTCACCTGAGTCATCCTATGACTCATCAAGGCCATTTTCAAGGTCGCATGACTCATCCAAGGTCATTCCCAAGGTCAGATGAGTCATCGCGATGACTCATCAAGGTCATATTATTATTTTTAAAAATATTATTATTTTTATTATTTTTTTTAAAAATATTATTTTTTAAAAATATTATTTTATTTTTAATTTTTTTCAAAGTTCCCGCCAACGAAAATTAATAATCGATAGCTCATTTTAAAGCTCAATCCAAGACCTTTCGAATGAGCTATATATTATTATTATTATTATTATTATTATTATTATTATTATTATTATTATTATTATTATTATTATTATTATTATTATTATTATTAATCTATATACTCCGAGTCTATATACTCCTAGTCTATCCGACAAAATATTTTGTCCCCCTATGGGTAATGCTCACAAGGGTACTTGTCACGCTCAACAAATCAACAAATCAACAAAACATACATTTATTTAAACAATAAAATAATGTAAAATTAACAAAGGTAAACTAAATATTGATGTACTATTCGCAGCAATATTGTTTGAAATTGGTAACGTAGAATTGATTTTCATAGATTCTATTGATCCTTTGATTGTTTGAATTTCTCTTAATAATAATTCAATCTTTTTTAACAAATAATCATGCTTCTTATCAATTATTTTCATATTCATTTTATTTTCAACAATAGAGTTATTGAAAACCTTAATATGATCAATCAATTCAAATTTTATATTTTGTATATATTCAAATGATAGTTCATAACTGTTTTCTAAATTCTCCAATCTTTGAGATATTCTTTTTCCTGGATGCTTTGACCATTTTGGTTTGTCGAGAATATATAAAATATCCATCAACTTGGCTGTATTCGGACAAACACATTGATTTATTAAAAGACTCCACTGTTATTGTTGTATTGTGTGAGCACACACTCGTTATAATAATTAGCAATATGAATATAGTTTTCATGGTGTATCAAATCAAAACCTTTCTTTTACATTTATAGTCTATCAACCAATCAAAATCATCCGGTATTAGTATAAATAAAACATCATATTTTAAATTATTGTAAAAATGTCTCAATTTATGGAAAATCTTTTAAGAGAACTCGTCAACAGGAATATTATGGAAAGCCTATGTTTCCTGTTCGATCGGACCGAAAAGATTATAGAAGGTAATCACATTGATTATGAAGATGTGATCAATTCTGATTGTCTCGAAACCAAAAAATTCTATTTTAATAGAATTTTTAACTGTCTATGCGACGATCAGATGAAGTGGACCCGAATACTAGTAGGGTTCGCTTATATGAAAATAATAATCCAAAGAAGTCTATGGGACTCAGAGCACTATTATCAGTGGTCTCAAGAAGTAATACTTTTATAATTTATTTTTTATTAATATTTATTTTCTAGATAATCAAGTCAAAGTTTCAACCATGGATTGAAGCCAATGGCGGATGGGGAGTACTCAATCAACTCGCCAGAAATGCGAAGGAAATTGATGATCAGAAAAGAAAATTTAAAAACTATGTAAAACTTGCAACAGGTGTTGCTATTTTGTATATTTTAACCAGATTTTTAAATAAAAATTAATATAGTTATTTTTGTTTGATTTTTAAATAAATTTTTAAATAAATTTACAAACACTAATTAACTAAGATTTATTAATTAACACATTCACAGTCGTCATCTCCACATTTCATTATATTTTCAACGACATGATCAATACAATCATTCGTAATATTATCATTAGATTCATCTTTAGATTCATCTTTAGGTTCCTCTATAGGTTCATCTATAGGTTCATAGATTTCCTCATCAATTTCTTGAGTATCGGTTTCTTGAGTTTCTTCCTCATCATCAAATCCTGTATCTTGACTCTCAACTAACCAGCCGATATTTAAGGCATTTTTAATAGATAATATGTCCTCAATTTTCACACCAGATATTTCTGCTAACTTTTCCAACAAAAAGTTGATTAAAAATTCTAAATAATAAATAATTCGGTAATTAATTAATCATGTTAACCTTTTTCTGCAGTCATTTTCATCACTTTAAAACTATATTATAATTTTGTTTATAGATTTTCTTTGTTAAATTTGCATGTCATTTGCATTTATGTTGCAATTAATAAAGAGAAAAACAAATCTGACTAATACATTTATTAAATATAACATTAAAATATTTGTGAAAGTCTAGCAGACATAATTTTCCAAATAGGAGAGTATACATCATTATTATCAACTTTATATCCCTGGATTGCTATTGTTATATACCAATTTTCATTTTCTTTGAAACTGATTTCATCAAAAGCATCATAAAATCTTGTATATCTATTGTTGAACCATGCATGTTGATTACACGATAGATTCGAATCTATCCGTTTAAAAACATCATCAATAGTTTTGACATCAATCATTGAAAGCGTGCCGGATAAGAATTCGAATTTAGTCGGAATTAGCTTGACTGGTGCAACCAATTTCATATTGATTTCTTCTTTCAAAAAATACATTTTGTAGTTGTGGAACATTTGAACTGGTTGTACCATTTCTTTTGGTTTTTCGGTGCTTGAAATTTTCTTGGTCATCGTGAATAATGAATAAATTTAAATGTTACAGGGTTTTTATACCTTTGACTCATGTCTATCAACCAATCAGATTACAGCATGTCTTTGTTTAAAATTGCAGGTCATTTGCATTAATGCTGCATTTATGTTCTATTAATGTTTTATTATTAATGTTTTATTATTATTATTACTATTACTATTATTTCTATTACTATTATTATTATTACTATTATTACTATTTCTATTATTATTATTATTATTACTATTTCTATTATTATTATTATTATTATTATTATTATTATTACTATTTCTATTATTATTTATATTATTACTATTTTAAATATAAAGAAAAAACACAATTCAAACACGAAATACATTTATTGATAACCCAAATCAACAATCCGGGAGTAGTGAAACCTTCTCAGAGTTTTCACTACCTCCCATTCGACATATCGCCGATATCGATCGGCACAACATGAGCATCCGATGATGCACTGGTACTCTGGCTCCATTTGTTTGATGGTTCTGTTTATCTTTATATCCCACAGGAACTGGTGAAATACCTCCATTATTCTAAGTTGTGTTGTGTAGAAAATGAGGTCCGGAATTATTTCTGCTTCTCTATCCTTTATAATTTCAATAATTTGCGGATAATAATATTTTATCCTATCGATCATAACTTTTAAATATTTTTCTAAAATAATAAATAGTAAATAATGTGAAAATAAAAATTTTAAATTTACCGGAATCGTCAATATCCTTCATGAGGGTTGCAGAGCTTGGTAATTTGTACATGATGTTGAAAAATGAATTCTAAACAAAAACCGTTTGTTTAAATCAATCAATAACCAATAAGAAATTAACCAATTAGAAATCGACCAATTAGAAATCGACCAATGAAATTATCTCATTTCGAACATTGTCAAAAAATTCTCTATACTCCAAATTTCTCAACCCCAACATGACAACCTTTCCACTAGCAAACACATTGACACATATAGGGTTATATTTTAATAGTCTTAGTGCCGGAAACAATTCCGGTTCAAACATACAATCACATTTTTTCGACATGTTATATAGATTGATACTATGTCCCATATCCATAGTAACGGTAATTGATTGGATTTTAATATTATTTATTCGATATTGTAATTTATTAATATCCAAAGGTTTCTTACATCCCATGATTCGACATTTACCAGTCTTGAAAAATATTATCGGATATTTCCCGCTTCTATCGATAATTTGCTGGGGTTTCCCTGGTGGGAACCTCATATTCGATACATCAAAATTTCCTCGATAATTTATATTTGCTAACATTATTAAATCATTTATGAAAATTAGTCTTTATATACAAATTGAGCACGAGTTCATTAAATCATCGAATATAAACAAATATACATATATAAAATTTTTGAAATGGAATTAAGAAATGATGCAGTATACCAAATCGTTGGTCCGAGTGGTAGTGGAAAAACATTATTTGTTTGTAAATTACTAAAATCAAATTTATTCAAATCAAAATTCAACAGGATTTATTGGCATAGGGGTGCTGATGAAGAACATGGATTAACTCAATCAAGTTTCTGTAAATTAAAAAACATGAAAATAGTAAAGGGATTCGATAAAAACTGGTCCAGCCGATTAAAGAAAGGCGATGTCATTATTATCGATGATTTGTATCAAGAAGCTAATAAAGAAAAAGATTTTAATAATTTATTTACAAAGATCAGCAGACATGTCGGTGTAACAGTTATTTTTATAACACAAAATCTATTTCATCAAGGTGGGGCACATCGAACACGTAATTTAAATGTACAATATTTAGTTATTTTCAAGAATCCTAGAGATGCAACAGTGATTGATTTTCTTGCACGTCAAGCATACCCTAACAATCATAATTTTCTTATCAGTGCATTTCAAGATGCTACAAAAATACCTCATGGATATATATTTCTTGATTTCACACAACAATGTCCCGATGATTTACGTGTAAAAACAGATATTTTCAACCCAAAAGGTGCAATGGTTTATAAACAAGTTGAAAACCTCTATGAATAATAATGTTTCTAAAAGCAAGGGTGAAAAATATTAGGAAATTAAGAAAAGGTATTAGAAAGACTATTAAAGTTCCAAAAGTTCCACCAACAACTAGTTATACACCGTCTAAAAAACTTGTAACTGAAAATTTCTCTGCAATGAATCTTATTCGAAAAATCCAAAACCTAAACGTAAAACCCGTAAAACCCGTAAAACCGGTAAAAAATTAGTTAAAAATCATCGCAGTTTTCCATTTTTTAATGCATTGTTAAAGGCCCCGAGTATGAAAAGAATGAATATATTGCAATCATTCCCAAATTTTGTTGTCGATGATTTACTCAATATTATACTTAAAGTAGTCAAAGGCAAAATTAAAATCAGTAAATCAAAAAAGCATTTATTGAGCAAACATAGGAAACCATTGTTATCTTTAGTAAATAATAAAAATCGTAAGCAAATGAGAAAAATTATATATAAACAACAAGGTGGATTTATTGGTGCATTAATACCTCTGGCATTATCATTATTAGGTGGAGTTGTAGGAAATCAATCATAAACAATGGGTGCTAATCCTTCATTGCCCGACATTAAATTTAATTTTAAATCTTCTTGTTGTAATGGAGAAGATTTGGACGAACCCAGAAGACGAAGCCGGTTTCGGTGGAGTGGCAAAATTAAACAAAAGAGTTCCGAATTCGAAAAAAGAAACCCAGAAGTGGTTATCAGATCAGCTTGCGTACAGTTTGAACAAACCAATGCGGAAAAGATTTCCAACAAGAGCGTATAAAACATTTGGTATTGACGATTTATGGCAAATGGATTTGATGGAGATGATACCTTATTCGAAAATTAACAATGGGAATAAATATATTTTAACATGTATTAATGTATACAGCAGGTTTGCACGAGCAATACCAGTCAAGGCAAAATCCGCAGAAGAAATGTCCAAGGCAATTAATATTTTATTTAAAGATGGACATCCTAATAACTTGCAAACAGATTTAGGTATTATTATTATTATTATTATTATTATTATTATTATTATTATTATTATTATTATTATTATTATTATTATTATTATTATTATTATTATTATAATTATTATTATTATTATTATTATTTTAGGTAAAGAATTCTACAATAGTAAAGTTAAGCAAATCCTCGATAAACTGAAAATAAATCACTACTCGGTACATTCTCAATACAAAGCTGCCCATGTTGAAAGATTTAATCGAACATTGAGAGATCGATTAAAGAAATTGTTCGTGCATCAAGGTAATAAAAAATGGGTAAATGCTTTACCGAAAATAATAACAAGTTATAATCATTCATCACATCGAGGACTGAATGGATTGAGACCGGTTGATATTACAACAAAAACATCATTGACTTCTAAGAAATCTGTAAAAATTGCAAAACCTAAATATAAAGTCGGTGACCATGTTAGAATTAGTAAAATTAGTGCATCACCATTTATTAAAAATTTTGATACAAATTGGAGTGATGAAGTCTTTGTAATTTCAAAAATAAATACTAAACAGCATCCTGTAATGTATGTCATCAAAGACAATGATAATAATATTGTACAGGGGAAATTTTATGAGCAGGAATTACAAGTCATTCCTCCCCCAAAAGTATTTAGAATTCAAAAAATATTGAAAACTAAAAAGGTCGGTAAGGATAAACAATACTATGTCAAATGGCATGGTTATCAAAACCCGTCATGGATATCAGCAAAAGACCTAGTAAAGTGAATTTTTATACTATTTTGCCGAGCAATAGTTGTCCATTAATTCATCCAGACAATCAAGCAAGCAAATTCATCATCGAACTCCAAAACCCATCTATTTGGATAATGACTGGGAAGTTGCTCTGTTGGATTTTACATTTGTATACAATTATTCCCGATCTATAGCAAATCCGTTATTGAATATAATAAGAAAGTAGCAGTAACGGAATATATTAGTGTTCTTATTGATAAAGATAGTTATAACTTGACGAGTTCATCGAAATCAAGGAAACCTATAATTTATGATGATGGTCAATATTTATACATGAATTGCTTGAATAAGCCATTCGAAATTATATTTTCTACAGTGGCTGATGCTAAACGTCTTGGATTTACTGATTTACGTAATGTATTTAATGATACAGTCAAAATAAATCTCTCTACACTTCCAAAATCTAATAATTTAGTGGAATTCAAATTTAAGCTGTCATACATTGAAATAACAGAGCATGCATATACTTTTAAAGATAATTTATATATTACAGACCTCGAACAATTACAAACTTATTAGGTGACAATTGTAGCGATATTTTAACAGTTTTTGAGCTTCAAAAAGATAAAGTATTTAGATTTAGTATAAATTCTAATCTTAGTCAAGTTAAATTTGACTCAAATTTGGCAAAAAACATTAGGATTGACTAAACCAGTATGTACACAAAATGAACAAATTTGTGAAGGAACAAACAAACCGAAAATCCTTAAACATCATCAGCAAATGTTCATTTACAGTAATATCGTGGAACCAGTTATTGTTGGCGATTCTAGTGTACCTTTAATGAAATCTATATGGATTGAAAAACATGATCAAGATGAAGTTGTACAAATCAATGTAGAAAATCCCATGTATCTACCTGTTTCAACATCTTGTATAAACAATATAGAAATAAATATAAGAGATGATTCTGGTCAATTAATCGAATTTCCAAAAGGCTCAAAAACTCATTTGACATTACATTTTCGTAAAATAAATGGCTAATTCTGATATATTAGTATGTATAGTGGTAGCCAATCTGGTGGTGAATTACCATATTTTATTGGTAAACAGTACGGATCAGGATGGTTGAGAACAATTGGTAGATTTGCCCTGCCTATTCTTAAACGTATTGGTAGTTTTGGTATGAAAACTGCAAAAGATGTTATTATGAATGAACAGAAAATATTACCATCTCTAAAAACAAATGCTTTAGCAGAATTAGGGAAAGTTTTACCCGGGGTTGCAGGTATGTTTCAAAAAGAAAAACCTCCAGCTCCAGCTCCAGCTCATGCTCCAAAACGTAAAAGACATGGAATATCACGTATAAACAAACGAATGAAAGGACATGGAACTATATTTGCAAATGATTTGTGGTAAATCCGAATTATTTATATTTGATAGACCGTCGCCCCAGGCTGTAATAGAATTTGGGGCATTGAGGAAGTTTTCCTATGAATTCAATTACCGATAGTAGAAATGATATCGAGTTTTTATATTAATGGTTCGCAAACCGAATATTTAGATTTGAATGATACTTTATTGACTGTTCAGATTAAGGTTGTAGATAAAGATAGAAAAGTTTTGGATGCCAATGCAGATGTAATACCGAACAATTTCCTGTTTCATACTCTTTTTAAAGATGCAGTGTTGTGGATTTAATAATATCAAGATTGAGGGCGGAAATAATACATTCATCCACAAGGCATTAATAGAAACTATTTTAAATTACAATTCCGATACTAAAAATACATGTCTTACTCCTATGGGCTATGCAGCAGCAGATGATGAAGAAAAAAGTGGTAAAAGGCTCAAAGGTTTTCACCATGTGCTCATCGTTACAACTTGATTTTATGGATCAACCGAAATATTTACTACGGGGGTTAATGTACATATTAGACTGAAAAGGTCTGATCTGCATTATCTCTTACTAGTGCAACTACTACACCAATATGTCAATTAGTTGATGCAAAATTATTGGTGAGAAGAGTTCGAGTAGACCCTTCAGTATTAGCAGGTCATCAATTGGGTCTTAATTCAAAACATGCAATTTATCCATTAAAACACAAAGGCAATTGTACAATTTGCTATTGCTAAGGTGCTTCATCATTCTATAAAGAACAAATATTTGGTGACAGAAGAATGCCTAATTTTATTCTGATAACATTTCAAAGTGAAGCACAATATAATGGATCATATACTGCGTCCAGCTCAATTTTTCAAAAACTTTGGTGTTACATCATTGACTTTGTCGAAAAATACTGATTATAGAGAAACCAATATATTCAAGATTTCGAGAATGACAATTACTGCGCGACATATATGCAGAGTATTGTTAGAAATCGGGTTATTTAGATAAAAATTTGAATTGCGGAAATAACTCTAGAAGATTTTAAAAAGCAAATACCCATTTTTTACATTTGTTTTAGCCCCTGATTTTGATTTAAATCAAAGTCAATTACCTCAAAATGGAAATTTACGACTGGATATAAAGTTTGCAAAAGCTATTACTGAACCAGTACATGTTATAATATATGGAGTATTTGAAAATGAAGTTCAATTACTGCAAATAGAACTGTGTTGGTATAAATGTATACAGAAAACATAAAAAGTTATCATGGAGTAAGTTGTTTTTTATACTCTGGATTTATTTTAAATAGTTCTGTTCAGGTCAATAAAATCGGAAAACAGATATTGGGAAATGAATTTTGTTGGAGTTTTTCCTCTTGATAAAATTCCATATTTGAGCAATAATCAAGCAATAATCGTCAATACTCAATCGTCTCATCTTGGTGGAGAACATTGGATAGCTATATATGTGAAACCTGGTAATATATTCGTGTTCGATCCTATGGGTTTTTATTACCCAGCTTATGTTGATATCAAAACTACAAACAATGGGGAAACCTATTGTGTATAATAAAACTATGTTTCAAAATCCCTTGACCCAAACATGTGGTCAACATTGTTTAGCTTGGTTATTGTACAAAAAATT
>CAUHTR010001746.1:0-28608 GCA_959609185.1 Schmidtea polychroa | reverse complement strand
AAAAACTATTAATGTGTTGGGCTGGAACCGAGAATCGAGAGCTTGTTTTAATGAATCAAAAATACATAACATAAAAATCGCACCAAGTTAAATTAAAACACCAATCAATACAAATTAAAGTCCATAACACATTGATGATAAATAAGACCCGGGTGATAAAATACAGGAACGAAAATAAAGGTCGCAATCACTAACACAATTAGGAGAAACATCACATTCGGAATAGCTAACAACTAAGAAATAAAATAATAATAAATAAATAATGGGTAATAAATTAATTAATAATATGAAAAATTTCTAAATAAATAAATTTAAAATTTAAAATAAATTATCTAGTAAACTGGTAAAATAATAAAAAGTAGAATAAAAGTAGTAAAATTAGATAAACCATAAAATTTATAAAACTAAATTGGTTAATGAAAACTGAAAATAAAACCAACAAAATTATTTTAATTATAAAACTTATAAAACCAAATTGTTTAAATTAATGAAACTAAAGTAAAATTAACTGAATTTATTTAAATTATAAAACTTGTAAAACTAAATTAAAATTAGCAAAAACTATTTAAATTATAGAATTTATAAAAATAAATCTTAAAAATTAATAAAAATTAGAATTTTGATTAATTAAATTAATTAAATTTAAAAATAAGCAATTACACACATGCATACATGCATGCAAAAATTAATCAGAATTGCCTCGCATTCTAATTGGATATAACAGCAGAGAATGCGGAGGCGTATAATTCAATCAGTATAAATACTGAGTGAAATTTCATATAAAAAACTCTCACGCTCAACTGGTTACACAACAATTCATTTACTGGCAATGAACATATGCTCTCAATTTTCGATTCCATGCCATCGCAGTGAGGTAAATTTGATTTTTGTTTTATGTAATATAATTTTGTTAGGTCTAATGTTATTTTGAAGTTAATTTTAGTTAATGTTATTTAGTTAATTTATTTTGTTATTTAGATAAAGCTATTTTAAATTGAATGCTATTTTAAATTAAAATTAATTTTAGTTAATGTTATTTAGTTAATTTATTTTTTTATTCAGATAATGTTATTTTTAAATTGAAGTTAATTGTTAATATTGGTATAGTATTATTCATTTTGTTGTGGTTAAGTCTACTGTTATAGGAATTAATAAAATTTTTAACGGAATTTGTTTTTTAATTACTTTTAATGTTTGGCGTATGTTATTTTGTCCTTTTTGAATAATATTATAATTTAGGTTGGGTTTTTCTTGATCTTTATGTGTCGATGGTCTGGGCGGGGGAAAGGTTTGTGGACGGGCGGCACTACGTGCTGTTAGTCGGTAGATGTTTCGCCAGTTGAGTCCATCGGAGTAGGGGATATAGATAGGGAGATGAACGGTTAGAGAGGTAAAATCAATTTGCGATAGTTTAGGGCCCTATTTAGAGTTAGAAAGTATAGGACTTTTATTATTTTCATAGACATTTCTGAGTTAGGAGAAATATTAGAATAGTTACGAACTGTTGTCGGTGGAGGAAGTAGGTTTAGGCAATTTTATAGAAACCACGAATAGTTAAGATATTCGATAGGGTAGGACTGAGAATACAGGCAGATCCCTGCTCAAATTTTTTGAAGAACAATTTAAATATTAGGGAAAGTGTGTGTTAACTTGTGAATATGGGCCAATCCCTGCTCAAATTTTTTGAAGGATAATTTGGATATTACAGGGAGTATATAACAATAATTATTAGATGGACAATAAGGGCGGATCCCTGCGAAAAGTTTTTACAAGGGAACAGTTGGAAATACCCTTAATTGAGGACCGCAAATGATCTAAAAACAGCATACATAGTGAATAATGACGTAAGACCTTCTATCAGCAGTCTAGAACCCGAAAAGAAAATACAATGGGGAGTAGTTTTAGTAATAGAGCTCACCTGCTCATTGTTTTTTCGCCTTTGTGTACAGTACCAACATGGTCGTCACCATGGGTACACAAATGGTTTAAATTGCAATAGTCATGGAGGTGCTTAGGAAAGAGTCGAGTGAATATCTAAATTACCCCTGACGTATTTAAAATATAAAATGACACACCCCTAAGTAACCAACATGATTTTTGGGGGCTCAGCCGGGATTTAAAAAGAAAAAAATATATAAAAAATTAAGTCTAAAAGGAATGTATGTAAACATAAGGTCGGTGTGTATGCATAAAGATCTGTGTGTATGCTTAAGCATCTGTGTGTATGCTTCTGTGAACAAATTTCTGTTATATATGAAAGAGCAATTAATGAAATAATTAATAGAAATAAAATAAAATTTATAATTACAATTGTCGGTAGGATTAATAGTTGATCAATATATAAATATATATGCGATGATAAAAACTCATTTAAACATTATTAAAATTAACAAATGCTTATAAAAATGTGAATTCGATCCTTAGAACATTCGCCCTGTCAACAATAGTATCATCATAGGCTCACCATGGGCTGACTGGCTTGAATGCAATCTGTAATGATTATATGTTATCTCATTAGTACAAAATAAGTGACACTGTAAGCTACATTCCAACTTATTCCTATAAATATTTATCCGATAACTACCATATAATCTAAAGGCCATTATTATGGAGAATTTTACATCAAAGCAGAAGTTCAAAAATCATAACTACATATAGTGCGAATGGAAAATTTTCAATACATTCTATTTAATCATGATAGATCATATTTTAGAACAATCAATCAACATTAGCAACACGTTTTTCGCATCAGCGGTATCATGGAAACTTTACCTGTTTGAACTGGTTTCAACGAGGAAACGCAGTGATGCGCAACGCGCGGTTTGATTCAAGGGCGTGTTCAGACGCGCATTTGAGCACTACCGCAGTGTATTAATGATAAGGGTGAGTTGAGGAATGGTTGGTGCAGGTGCCGCGTTCAAAGTGTTTTTTTCATGGTTGAGTGAACGGAATGTTGATGGTTTTACATTGCGGTGTCGGTTGGTGTGTGCCGGCGGTATGGCATGACATGTGTGCATGCGTGTTCTGTACAATACGTGTGCAATTGGTTTTTTACGTTCATGAAAATCAGCCAATCAGAAACGAGATGTTTTACAGTTATTTATTTTTCGTTTTTAGATTTCATTTCTTTTAGATTTGGATTGTTGCTGTAATGTTCAGATGAAATTGAAATGATATGAGATTAACAAAACGAAAATGCAATACGTTTTTATTGATTTTAACATGTCTATCAATTAGAATAATAATTCGAACATTTACTTTTGAAAATGATGCTGGAAATTTGATTAGTTCTTCGATTCATTGTAATTTCTCTCGGTTCGTTTCGTTGCTTTTGTCGATGCCAAATAAAACTTTGAGCGACTATCAAATCTTACATGAAAAACCATCAATGAATATCCATTTGAATTTTTCCCACATCAAATCCGTCAATGCGTTGATAGTCAGTTTATTTTTCTGATATTCTGGATTTAGGTGTAGTTAGTGAAGGTATGTAATCTGGGTAATGTACTCATTACCCCAAAGTGCATTTAATTACCATAAATGAGACATTCATTTAGCTTTGCCAAATAGGCTTTGTTTTGGATTTAGTTAATTTTAAGAGTTTTTGTAAAAATAATGAATAAAGAAGTAAGATATTTATTTATTTATCCTAATATACATTAAATTTTTCATAGTTTATCTAAAATATCAAGAATTTAGGGAAGAATCTTTAATATGATTATTTATATGATCAAATGATAATCAAATGCCGGTTGGTGTATCGGCTTCTGTTACACCATAAATTTATTCCAGTAGATTGTTTCTTTATTTTCAAGAAAGCGACTTTTAAGTACAGTATAGTTGGAATGGTTATATATATTTTTTATTGATTTTATGGACTTTACTAATTAAATCAAGTATGTTTTTTTAAGTATTTTAAAATTCAGTTTTTAATAAAATTATGTATGGCTTTCTATTTTTGATTCAATTGGTTAAAATAAAACAGAAAATTGTCAAATTTGCATGCATGAAAATGATTATTAATTATGTTACTATGGCATTTTGTACTTGTATATAAATTTATATGTACTTAAATAATTATTGTTAGTCAGTAATGGGATAATCAATGTATTAATAAATCATGTCCACTGGTCAGAACCATCAATTTTATCTGGTGTTATTAATCTCAGGATAGTGGTAATTTTAAAATTTTATATATGCGTGAAATATTCCATTATAAATTCGTGTGTTGGATAAGTGGTGTTGATTTATGCGTCTTAGTGCTATTGACTTGACTCTATATGTTTGTCTGCCTTGTCTGTAATAAAATATCACAAGTGTCCTAAACAACTGTAGTGGAATTTCTATTCTGAAATGTTAGTAGATTTTATTTATGGTGCCGATTATTGTATTCCGTTTGATGCCGAGAATGCGGCCTGATTCGTGATAATCATGGCCATCCACCATGGATTTGATGATTCTTTCGTTGTCAGCAATGGCCATTCCATATAGATTTTATAAAATGTCTGAAGTTTAAATGAAAAGCTTACACATTTGGCTATGAATTTCTCGAAATGAAATAGTCGATTCTGATGAGGCTACAGACATCCTCGTACATTTTTTTGTATAATTGATTAATTTTGAATTGAAAATTTTTAGCTGATTAGGTGTCCTTGTTGAATCAATGTCCTGTTGGTGTATTTTGCGAGCCGTGGTTGTGTGTGATTGTTTATAATATATATATTTTTTACAGCGATTTTGTTTTCTATTTTGTATAGTGTAACTGCCGATTTAATTTCACATTGCTAATTCAGTGCCACATCTGGCTATGACACACGCACATTTATTATAGGTAAGCTAAGGTTTAAATTATAAAAACTCAAATCAGTGCCCATTCGATGGTGATCGGTTGCCGATTGGTGTAGTTATTTATAAATTATGATGATAGTAAAGACGAAAGGACGGGTGCAAATGTGAGATGTCAAGAAACATAAGAAAAATAAATAAACTGGAAGGAAAGGAAACTGACAGAAATCGTACATCTGAAGCATGTAGATATACTGGTAAGACAAGCCACTTGCAACTATAAGCTTTTACAGATATATTTCGGTTGGTACGCATTTTGGTAATGATTTTGATTGACACGCTTCTATACATCGAGTGCTCGTGATTGGATCTTAATCGAATTATACATTATTGACTCCTATAAAATGATGATATGGTGTTACAGGCTATTGCTTGCAAATAAATTTTAGGCGTAATCAAAAATCAATTATCGTGTGTATGGAATTAATAGTCTGTAGTAGTATGATTGGGGCCATCTAGACCAGGGGCCCTCTGGACCACATATACCCCCTCCCCCCCCCGGGAAAAAATTTTTTTTTTAAATAAAAGGTCAAGGTCATTTATTTTTTTTTAAATTTAATTTATTGTTTTAATTAAGTGGTCCAGCGGGCTCACACTTTTTTTCATCCCAAAAATTAATGTTCCCGCCAACGGATTTTATTGGACGATACCTCATCTTAAAGCTCAGTCCAAGACCTTTCGATTGATCCATAGAAGGTATCATCATCATTAATATTGACAAAGTTATTAACAATTGATGACCACCATCTTTTCAACGTTAAATTATTATTATTATTCAAAATATTATTAGTTGGTCCAGAGGGCCCCTACTTTTTTTCATCCCAAAAATTAATGTTCCCATTATTCGAATTTATTGGACGATACCTCATCTTAAAGCATAGTGCAAGACCTTTCAAATGAGCTATTGAAGGTATCATCATCATTAATATTAACAAAGAGAATGACTCACCCAACGATGCCTAATATTTTTAGAATGATGCCTAATATTTTTAGAATGATGCCTAATATTTTTAGAATGATTACGTCATACTTTTAGAACGATGCCTAATACTTTTAGAACGATGCCCAATATTTTTAGAACGATGCCAAATATTTTTAGAATGGTGCCTAATATTTTTAGAATGATGCCTCGTATTTTTAGAACTATTACGTAATCGATGCCCAATATTTTTAGAACGAAGCCAAATATTTTTAGAATGATGCCTAATATTTTTAGAACGATTACGTCATACTTTTAGAATGGTGCCTAATATTTTTAGAACTATGCCTAATATTTTTAGAATGATGCCTAATATTTTTAGAACGATGCCTAATATTTTTAGAATGATGACTCATCATATTTTTAGAATGATTACGTCATAATTTTATTGGACGATACCTCATCTTAAAGCTTAGTGCAAGACCTTTCAAATGAGCTATTGAAGGTATCATCATCATTATTATTAACAAAGAGAATGACTCAACCAACGATGCCTAATATTTTTAGAATGATGCCTAATATTTTTAGAATGATGCCTAATATTTTTAGAATGATTACGTCATACTTTTAGAACGATGCCTAATATTTTTAGAATGATTACGTCATATTTTTAGAACGATGCCTAATATTTTTAGAATGATGCCTAATATTTTTAGAACGATGCCTAATATTTTTAGAACTAATAGTTTTTATTTTAATTATCGATTAAATAATAATTTAATTTTGTTTAAATCGTTGATTATATATTTTTTTGTTTTAATTATCGATTACATATTAATTTAATTTGTTATTATTATTATTATTATTATTATTATAATTATTATTATTATTATTATTATTATTATTATTATTATTATTATTATTATTATTATTATTATTATTATTATTATTATTATTATTGTTATTATTATTATTATTATTATTATTATTATTATTATTATTATTATTATTATTATTATTATTATTATTATTATTATTATTATTATTATTATTATTATTATTATTATTATTATATAATCCTAGTCTATCCGACAAGATATTCTGTCCCCCTATGGGTACTGCTCACAAGGGTACTGCTCACACTCAATATGTCGTAGATTATTTTCAAATACAATTTCAAAGTATTATTATTATTATTATTATTATTATTATTATTATTATTATTATTATTATTATTATTATTATTATTATTATTATTATTATTATTATTATTATTATTATTATTATTATTATTATTATTACAAATATTAGTGAAAAACATAAAATATTTTTTACACACACACACACACAAGCCATTAACAATTATTATTATCAATATTATTACTATTATTATTATTATTATTATTATTATTATTATTATTATTATTATTATTATTATTATTATTATTATTATTATTATTATTATTATTATTATTATTGCAAATATTAGTCAAAAACATAAAATATTTACACACACAACCCATTATTATTATTATTATTATTATTATTATTATTATAATTATTATTGCAAATATTAGTGAAAAACATAAAATATTTTTACACACACACAACCTATTAACCATTATTATTATCAATATTAGTGAAAACCTAAAATATTTTCTACACGACCCATTAAACTTTATTATTATTATTATTATTAATATTATTATTATTATTATTATTATTATTATTATTATTATTGAAAAATCTAAAATATTTTTCTACACACACACACAACCCATTAAAAATTATTATCAATATTAGTGAAAACCTAAAATATTTTTTTTTACATACACACATACATATACAACCCATTAAACTTTATTATTATTATTATTATTATTATTATTATTATTATTATTATTATTATTATTAGTCAAAAACCTAAAATAAATTTTACACACTAAGTTATGGGGTAGAGAATTATTATATGTTTGCAATATTCTGTGTTTGCCTTTACAGGAAGTTGTCAATAATTTTACACATACATTCTATATACACATACCTTGTTTAACATGGGTGTATATCTATCCGACAAAATATTCTATCCCCTATGGGTATTGCTAGCAAGGGTACTACTCACATTCAACATGTCGCAAGGGTATATTAATTAAAGTTAGTAAATAAAACCTATCACACATACTATTTAAACGATCAAGACAAGAGAGGACAAGATAAAGTTTATGCATTTATTATTGCCAGGCCTAATGAGCAGTGACCAAATATCTGTGCCTGAAAGACACGGTGGATATTTGTTCGCGTCCACAAGGGTCGTCTGTGCCTCCCCCAAGTGAGGTCAGAAGCACCTGGGCATTATAGCTTTCCGTACGGAACATTACGCCTAGCATGGGTAGTCAACTACCAGCACATTCGAAACGTATAATTTCAAAATACATGCGTCATTGGCACTATAACCAAATTAATTAATGTTTTCACTAACACAAATATATATTTACAGAGGCCTCCCACTAGTTGGATTACAACCGCCCACCACGACGATCAGCTTGTAAATATATATTAATTAAGGGATTAAGAGGGCCCACCCAACCCTATTATATTTAATTTACAAAAGGTTTCTGCTGGTAATCTATCTCAAATTATCATCTCCATCGAGCCATTTGATAGTGATTTCGTGGAATACATCTTGCAAATTGGACATATTTCTTAGTTTCTGTTGCTGCGTCAACTATCATTGCTAAAATTTATATTGATTTAAAAGCAATTAACTTACATTATCTAACATTTTATCATCACAAATTAAATTCTGTCTGACTATTAGGCAACTGTTATTTGTGGTATACTTTTTCAATATCATTTCCCACCATAAAACACAGATACCTAAATATAATATATATATTTTAAAGAATTAATTCATGTCTTACATTAATAATAATATTCTTCAGGTAGTACTTTACAATATCTAATTGCTAAAACATCGATTTTTCCCATTTTTCTTGACATTCGTTGAAAGTTTACATAATTTAAATCTGATAATTCATGTTGAAGGACACCCACAATCAGATAATTCATTTAAGAAATCTAAAAACTATAACTCCTTTAGTGTTTCAACATTTAGTTCATCTTCATAATCATATAATTCATGTTTTAATAAAAAATCTCCAAATCCAGAACATAAGTCCTTTAGTGTTTCACCATTTTGTCTTCTTCATAATCATATAATTCATGTTTTAATAAGAAATCTAAAAACTATAACTCCTTTAGTGTTTCAACATTTAGTTCATCTTCTTCATAATCATATAATTCATGTTTTAATAAAAAATCTCCAAATCCAGAACATAAGTTTTTTAGTGTTTCACCATTTTGTCTTCTTCATAATCATATAATTCATGTTTTAATAAGAAATCTAAAAACTATAACTCCTTTAGTGTTTCAACATTTAGTTCATCTTCATAATCATATAATTCATGTTTTAATAAAAAATCTCTAAATCCAGAACATAAGTTTTTTAGTGTTTCACCATTTTGTCTTCTTCATAATCATATAATTCATGTTTTAATAAGAAATTTCTAAATCCAGAACATAACTCCTTTAGTGTTTCACCATATTGTCTGGTTCATCTTCTTCATAATTCATTTTCTTCATTACTAAGTAAAATAATTAAAATATTATAGTAAATTCTTTATTTACTTACTTTATGGATACTAAAACGAAAGAAATAAAGTTATATGAAAAGTTTATTTAAATAATTTAAATTTAGTTATTTAAAAATATTTAAACAATTTAGTTATTTAAGCATATTTAAACATTATTATATAGTATAACTTTATAAAATATTATAATATTATAATTTTATGTATTCTAAATTTATTAATAAATACAGTATAATTTTATATAATATTATAATTTTATGTATTGTAAATTTAATATATCCTTCATTTAATTTTTTAAATTTATAATGAAGATTCTTTGAATTAAAAAATATTCTGTTAGTATTTCCAGGCAGAAAACAACGAATTCAATATTTAAAATCTTAATTTTCATGTTGTTAGGTTGGTGGCCAGAAGTTAATCGCCATCTAATCGTTTGTTCTCAATTTCGCTCATTTTTGTTCAAAACATTCAGGAGAGTTGTTATCTGTAAAGTTTCTTTTAGCTCAGCTTTGTTAAAACACTCACGGTATTCTTGAAAGATGTGACACTGGAAATAAATTAACAATGGGTGGTCATCCATACATGTTGTTAGTCTGAGCTGTCGATTTATTTGGAAATAGATATATTAAAAACATTTACGGTATCATTCAGTAAAATAATATAGTATTTTTTAGTTGATTTATAAATAACAGTATTTTGATATATCAATAAAGACCATATACTCCGAGTTTATCCGACAAAATATTCTATCCCCTATGGGTATTGCTAGCAAGGGTAATGGTCACATTCAACATGTCGCAATATTAATCAGTTAGAAATTCTTAGGTAATTTAGTGAGATGATAAGAAATTCGTGAATATTTTAAATGTAACTTTACACTTATTTCGAGCAACTAATTTATTGGTTAACTTTGTAGTCATTTAAAGCAAAAATTAATTTATTCATCTAATGTTCGTTACAATAGTTAATAATATGAGAAAAACATGGTCATTATTCATTGATAATTTTAAATTTTTTATCATTTGGAGTAAATTTGTTTGAGGCAAAAATACGGTTATCATTTAACCAAATAAGGTGCTTATTAGTTAGAAATATAGGGTTATAATTCTTTTCTAATTTAATGAGATGGACATTGGGTGTAATATATCTTTGTGAGAAATATATGGTTAACCTTTTTAAATAGGGATTTTTGAGTAACCAAAACAGGGATATTTTATGCAAATAATTTAAGAATATTGGTTAACTTTGTCATTTTTAGTCATTTAAAATAATATTTAGCAAAGGTAATTTAGCAAAATATTATTTATCCATCCGATAATAATGTTCCTTCAATAGATTTTACCTTTAATATTCAACCGATTTAATTTCTAGAAATCTAATTAAAATCATAAAATTCCTTCAATAAAGATCAATTTTCTTTAGCTGTTGTCGATTTCCAACTTTTAAGTCAATATTTCTCAAGATTTGTCACTGATGTCCCCACAATGAATAAAATAACTTCTTAAGTAAAATAATTTAAAGCAATAACCTTTGATATCAATTAATTCTAAAGATTTCAAATATTTCATTGTGAAAACCAAGTAAATTGATCATTAACCATTAATAAAACAGTGGATAATTAATAAAAAACTGGTTCTAAAACATAAATTATTGTGCAATAACATTCATCACAACCTCTAAAACGATATATTTTCACAGGAACTATTCATAGCTGACTATTTCCCTTTAAAATTTTACCAATAAGAACATTGTCGATTTAAATAGAGATTTCAAACATTTCCACCTTAACTGATCCCTCACCAAATATTTCTATCATTTTAAACACCCCCCCCCCCCTTAAAAATCATCTATTACCATCTTAACCAACCGACTTTAATATATCAGACCTTTAATATATCAATTCTCTTAAAATCCATAGAAAATTCTTTAAAATATGAATTTTATTTAATTGTTACAGACATTCTTCCATTGAAATAATTTAGTATCTAAATTCATGTAGTAAGAACCCATTAAAAAATCAAAATTTACTAAAATCAATATTTTCTACAAATATTTCACAACATTTACCATCAAATACCTAACTAGAGATGATAATAATTGATTGATCATAATTCTTCATCGATTCAACTAATTATAGCCATTATAACATGATATATCTTTCAAACTAAATCACAAATTTCAGTATATTTTACATTAATTTTTAAGTAGATTTCAAATATATCATCATCGTGAAAAAATTAGACGGTTTCAACTTTAGATTTTCAATATTTTAAAGTTCATCAATGTGTAAATATTCTTAGAAAAATATATGAAAAATTATTTAGTCAAATTATCATTATCATCATCATCAAAATTAATTTTTATTTAAAATTTAAAAACAAGTCAATAAAATATAGCAAATTATCAAGAAATTAACTAAATTTGTCTTAGAATTAACACTAAAACCTTAAATATTCTTTCAATTAACATGAAATTCACAAAAAAAATGTTAGTAAAATCCCGCTAACTCTAAAAAATTATCAATGAATTTAATGCCAAATAATAACCAAATATTTGCCTAAATAAAACACAACAGTACCTTTACGACCAGTACCCTTACGAGCAGTACCAATTGTGAACAGTACCCATAGAGGGAGAAAATATCTTGTCGGATAAACTCAGAGTATATATAATAAAACGAATTAACAATAACTCCATCAAATTGAATCAGTCAAGTTAACACAAATTTTGATAAAAAATCTTATTCTAAAATGGTAAGAAGCGTAAAGTCGAAAGATAATTTTAATAACACAGAGTTAAAATTAACAATATTATTCTCAGGTGGTAAGAATATTTTATTTTTGAGTATATTAACCCTCTATTACTTAGTGTTTTCATATATTTAAGTAAAGTTAATGCTGGGTATGTGTTCTGACACACTTTGTTTCCTTCTTAACTTTGAGAGATCATTTCGTTTGAAAAGAGTAATGTATCTTAAATTATCTTTTGGAATATTTGTTTTTGAAATATTTAGTGTAAAATAGTTAATATAATAATTATTAATTCAATATTAAAGGAGTTAATCAAAATTTAAAATATGAATTAATCATAATTGCTCAGTCAAATACCATTTGTTATGTATGTTTGTCATTTGTGGATTAAATACTCTATCAAATAAATGTTTATCACACTATTAAAATATTTTAATTCGTTAGTAACTCATATTTTAGAAATAATTTTATATATCCTCATCACTTATAGCTCCCTATTTTCCACTAATTATTATTACTTATATCCTCCCACAAGTATTTCTTTGAAAATTGTATTAAATATTTTTTTATTATAGTGATCATTTTTTATGAAATAATTGAATTTTATGAAATAACTTTAAAAAATATTAATATATATCTATACCACTTCTCGCTATATTTACATTTATTTTCCATTAATGAATAATTCAAACACGTATTTTCACCTTTTCGAATTTCATTATTAATTTATCATAGAATAATGATGGTTCTTACCACCTGAGAATAATATTGTTAATTTTAACTCTNATTCTTACCACCTGAGAATAATATTGTTAATTTTAACTCTGTGTTATTAAAATTATCTTTCGACTTTACGCTTCTTACCATTTTAGAATAAGATTTTTTATCAAAATTTGTGTTAACTTGACTGATTCAATTTGATGGAGTTATTGTTAATTCGTTTTATTATATATACTCTGAGTTTATCCGACAAGATATTTTCTCCCTCTATGGGTACTGTTCACAATTGGTACTGCTCGTAAGGGTACTGGTCGTAAAGGTACTGTTGTGTTTTATTTAGGCAAATATTTGGTTATTATTTGGCATTAAATTCATTGATAATTTTTTAGAGTTAGCGGGATTTTACTAACATTTTTTTTGTGAATTTCATGTTAATTGAAAGAATATTTAAGGTTTTAGTGTTAATTCTAAGACAAATTTAGTTAATTTCTTGATAATTTGCTATATTTTATTGACTTGTTTTTAAATTTTAAATAAAAATTAATTTTGATGATGATGATAATGATAATTTGACTAAATAATTTTTCATATATTTTTCTAAGAATATTTACACATTGATGAACTTTAAAATATTGAAAATCTAAAGTTGAAACCGTCTAATTTTTTTCACGATGATGATATATTTGAAATCTACTTAAAAATTAATGTAAAATATACTGAAATTTGTGATTTAGTTTGAAAGATATATCATGTTATAATGGCTATAATTAGTTGAATCGATGAAGAATTATGATCAATCAATTATTATCATCTCTAGTTAGGTATTTGATGGTAAATGTTGTGAAATATTTGTAGAAAATATTGATTTTAGTAAATTTTGATTTTTTAATGGGTTCTTACTACATGAATTTAGATACTAAATTATTTCAATGGAAGAATGTCTGTAACAATTAAATAAAATTCATATTTTAAAGAATTTTCTATGGATTTTAAGAGAATTGATATATTAAAGGTCTGATATATTAAAGTCGGTTGGTTAAGATGGTAATAGATGATTTTTAAGGGGGGGGTGTTTAAAATGATAGAAATATTTGGTGAGGGATCAGTTAAGGTGGAAATGTTTGAAATCTCTATTTAAATCGACAATGTTCTTATTGGTAAAATTTTAAAGGGAAATAGTCAGCTATGAATAGTTCCTGTGAAAATATATCGTTTTAGAGGTTGTGATGAATGTTATTGCACAATAATTTATGTTTTAGAACCAGTTTTTTATTAATTATCCACTGTTTTATTAATGGTTAATGATCAATTTACTTGGTTTTCACAATGAAATATTTGAAATCTTTAGAATTAATTGATATCAAAGGTTATTGCTTTAAATTATTTTACTTAAGAAGTTATTTTATTCATTGTGGGGACATCAGTGACAAATCTTGAGAAATATTGACTTAAAAGTTGGAAATCGACAACAGCTAAAGAAAATTGATCTTTATTGAAGGAATTTTATGATTTTAATTAGATTTCTAGAAATTAAATCGGTTGAATATTAAAGGTAAAATCTATTGAAGGAACATTATTATCGGATGGATAAATAATATTTTGCTAAATTACCTTTGCTAAATATTATTTTAAATGACTAAAAATGACAAAGTTAACCAATATTCTTAAATTATTTGCATAAAATATCCCTGTTTTGGTTACTCAAAAATCCCTATTTAAAAAGGTTAACCATATATTTCTCACAAAGATATATTACACCCAATGTCCATCTCATTAAATTAGAAAAGAATTATAACCCTATATTTCTAACTAATAAGCACCTTATTTGGTTAAATGATAACCGTATTTTTGCCTCAAACAAATTTACTCCAAATGATAAAAAAATTTAAAATTATCAATGAATAATGACCATGTTTTTCTCATATTACTAACTATTGTAACGAACATTAGATGAATAAATTAATTTTTGCTTTAAATGACTACAAAGTTAACCAATAAATTAGTTGCTCGAAATAAGTGTAAAGTTACATTTAAAATATTCACGAATTTCTTATCATCTCACTAAATTACCTAAGAATTTCTAACTGATTAATATTGCGACATGTTGAATGTGACCATTACCCTTGCTAGCAATACCCATAGGGGATAGAATATTTTGTCGGATAAACTCGGAGTATATGGTCTTTATTGATATATCAAAATACTGTTATTTATAAATCAACTAAAAAATACTATATTATTTTACTGAATGATACCGTAAATGTTTTTAATATATCTATTTCCAAATAAATCGACAGCTCAGACTAACAACATGTATGGATGACCACCCATTGTTAATTTATTTCCAGTGTCACATCTTTCAAGAATACCGTGAGTGTTTTAACAAAGCTGAGCTAAAAGAAACTTTACAGATAACAACTCTCCTGAATGTTTTGAACAAAAATGAGCGAAATTGAGAACAAACGATTAGATGGCGATTAACTTCTGGCCACCAACCTAACAACATGAAAATTAAGATTTTAAATATTGAATTCGTTGTTTTCTGCCTGGAAATACTAACAGAATATTTTTTAATTCAAAGAATCTTCATTATAAATTTAAAAAATTAAATGAAGGATATATTAAATTTACAATACATAAAATTATAATATTATATAAAATTATACTGTATTTATTAATAAATTTAGAATACATAAAATTATAATATTATAATATTTTATAAAGTTATACTATATAATAATGTTTAAATATGCTTAAATAACTAAATTGTTTAAATATTTTTAAATAACTAAATTTAAATTATTTAAATAAACTTTTCATATAACTTTATTTCTTTCGTTTTAGTATCCATAAAGTAAGTAAATAAAGAATTTACTATAATATTTTAATTATTTTACTTAGTAATGAAGAAAATGAATTATGAAGAAGATGAACCAGACAATATGGTGAAACACTAAAGGAGTTATGTTCTGGATTTAGAAATTTCTTATTAAAACATGAATTATTGGATTATGAGGAAGACAAAATGGTGAAACACTAAAAAACTTATGTTCTGGATTTAGAGATTTTTTATTAAAACATGAATTATATGATTATGAAGAAGATGAACTAAATGTTGAAACACTAAAGGAGTTATAGTTTTTAGATTTCTTATTAAAACATGAATTATATGATTATGAAGAAGACAAAATGGTGAAACACTAAAAAACTTATGTTCTGGATTTGGAGATTTTTTATTAAAACATGAATTATATGATTATGAAGATGAACTAAATGTTGAAACACTAAAGGAGTTATAGTTTTTAGATTTCTTAAATGAATTATCTGATTGTGGGTGTCCTTCAACATGAATTATCAGATTTAAATTATGTAAACTTTCAACGAATGTCAAGAAAAATGGGAAAAATCGATGTTTTAGCAATTAGATATTGTAAAGTACTACCTGAAGAATATTATTATTAATGTAAGACATGAATTAATTCTTTAAAATATATATATTATATTTAGGTATCTGTGTTTTATGGTGGGAAATGATATTGAAAAAGTATACCACAAATAACAGTTGCCTAATAGTCAGACAGAATTTAATTTGTGATGATAAAATGTTAGATAATGTAAGTTAATTGCTTTTAAATCAATATAAATTTTAGCAATGATAGTTGACGCAGCAACAGAAACTAAGAAATATGTCCAATTTGCAAGATGTATTCCACGAAATCACTATCAAATGGCTCGATGGAGATGATAATTTGAGATAGATTACCAGCAGAAACCTTTTGTAAATTAAATATAATAGGGTTGGGTGGGCCCTCTTAATCCCTTAATTAATATATATTTACAAGCTGATCGTCGTGGTGGGCGGTTGTAATCCAACTAGTGGGAGGCCTCTGTAAATATATATTTGTGTTAGTGAAAACATTAATTAATTTGGTTATAGTGCCAATGACGCATGTATTTTGAAATTATACGTTTCGAATGTGCTGGTAGTTGACTACCCATGCTAGGCGTAATGTTCCGTACGGAAAGCTATAATGCCCAGGTGCTTCTGACCTCACTTGGGGGAGGCACAGACGACCCTTGTGGACGCGAACAAATATCCACCGTGTCTTTCAGGCACAGATATTTGGTCACTGCTCATTAGGCCTGGCAATAATAAATGCATAAACTTTATCTTGTCCTCTCTTGTCTTGATCGTTTAAATAGTATGTGTGATAGGTTTTATTTACTAACTTTAATTAATATACCCTTGCGACATGTTGAATGTGAGTAGTACCCTTGCTAGCAATACCCATAGGGGATAGAATATTTTGTCGGATAGATATACACCCATGTTAAACAAGGTATGTGTATATAGAATGTATGTGTAAAATTATTGACAACTTCCTGTAAAGGCAAACACAGAATATTGCAAACATATAATAATTCTCTACCCCATAACTTAGTGTGTAAAATTTATTTTAGGTTTTTGACTAATAATAATAATAATAATAATAATAATAATAATAATAATAATAATAATAAAGTTTAATGGGTTGTATATGTATGTGTGTATGTAAAAAAAAATATTTTAGGTTTTCACTAATATTGATAATAATTTTTAATGGGTTGTGTGTGTGTGTAGAAAAATATTTTAGATTTTTCAATAATAATAATAATAATAATAATAATAATAATATTAATAATAATAATAATAATAAAGTTTAATGGGTCGTGTAGAAAATATTTTAGGTTTTCACTAATATTGATAATAATAATGGTTAATAGGTTGTGTGTGTGTAAAAATATTTTATGTTTTTCACTAATATTTGCAATAATAATTATAATAATAATAATAATAATAATAATAATAATAATAATAATAATAATAATAATGGGTTGTGTGTGTAAATATTTTATGTTTTTGACTAATATTTGCAATAATAATAATAATAATAATAATAATAATAATAATAATAATAATAATAATAATAGTAATAATATTGATAATAATAATTGTTAATGGCTTGTGTGTGTGTGTGTGTGTAAAAATATTTTATGTTTTTCACTAATATTTGTAATAATAATAATAATAATAATAATAATAATAATAATAATAATAATAATAATAATAATAATAATAATAATAATAATAATACTTTGAAATTGTATTTGAAAATAATTTACGACATATTGAGTGTGAGCAGTACCCTTGTGAGCAGTACCCATAGGGGGACAGAATATCTTGTCGGATAGACTAGGATTATATAATAATAATAATAATAATAATAATAATAATAATAATAATAATAATAATAATAATAATAATAATAATAATAATAATAATAATAATAATAATAATAATAATAATAATAATAATAATAATAACAATAATAATAATAATAATAATAATAATAATAATAATAATAATAATAATAATAATAATAATAATAACAAATTAAATTAATATGTAATCGATAATTAAAACAAAAAAATATATAATCAACGATTTAAACAAAATTAAATTATTATTTAATCGATAATTAAAACAAAAATTATTAGTTCTAAAAATATTAGGCATCGTTCTAAAAATATTAGGCATCATTCTAAAAATATTAGGCATCGTTCTAAAAATATGACGTAATCATTCTAAAAATATTAGGCATCGTTCTAAAAGTATGACGTAATCATTCTAAAAATATTAGGCATCATTCTAAAAATATTAGGCATCATTCTAAAAATATTAGGCATCGTTGGGTGAGTCATTCTCTTTGTTAATATTAATGATGATGATACCTTCAATAGCTCATTTGAAAGGTCTTGCACTAAGCTTTAAGATGAGGTATCGTCCAATAAAATTATGACGTAATCATTCTAAAAATATGATGAGTCATCATTCTAAAAATATTAGGCATCGTTCTAAAAATATTAGGCATCATTCTAAAAATATTAGGCATAGTTCTAAAAATATTAGGCACCATTCTAAAAGTATGACGTAATCGTTCTAAAAATATTAGGCATCATTCTAAAAATATTTGGCTTCGTTCTAAAAATATTGGGCATCGATTACGTAATAGTTCTAAAAATACGAGGCATCATTCTAAAAATATTAGGCACCATTCTAACAATATTTGGCATCGTTCTAAAAATATTGGGCATCGATTACGTAATAGTTCTAAAAATACGAGGCATCGTTCTAAAAGTATTAGGCATCGTTCTAAAAGTATGACGTAATCATTCTAAAAATATTAGCCATCATTCTAAAAATATTAGGCATCATTCTAAAAATATTAGGCATCGTTGGGTGAGTCATTCTCTTTGTTAATATTAATGATGATGATACCTTCAATAGCTCATTTGAAAGGTCTTGCACTATGCTTTAAGATGAGGTATCGTCCAATAAATTCGAATAATGGGAACATTAATTTTTGGGATGAAAAAAAGTAGGGGCCCTCTGGACCAACTAATAATATTTTGAATGATAATAATAATTTAACGTAGAAAAGATGGTGGTCATCAATTGTTAATAACTTTGTCAATATTAATGATGATGATACCTTCTATGGATCAATCGAAAGGTCTTGGACTGAGCTTTAAGATGAGGTATCGTCCAATAAAATCCGTTGGCGGGAACATTAATTTTTGGGATGAAAAAAAGTGTGAGCCCGCTGGACCACTTAATTAAAACAATAAATTAAATTTAAAAAAAAATAAATGACCTTGACCTTTTATTTAAAAAAAAAATTTTTTCCCGGGGGGGGGAGGGGGTATATGTGGTCCAGAGGGCCCCTGGTCTAGATGGCCCCAATCATACTACTGTCTGTTTCGAGGAAATTGCTAGCAGTGCATTGAAGAATTTATTGGGAAATTATAAATCATATGGAGTAGCAAATCGTAATTAATTGGTTTCGACAAAATCACTCTATTTTGTAAGATAGACGTGGCTAAAACATCACAGACACCAAGGGTACGTAGAAAATGAATTCTAAAACTTATGTAAAACGACTCGGGAGATTAACAAAGTATAGAGAGAAATCAATGAAAGTAAATATACAAGATACGAGAATAACATAATAGGTATCAACGAAAATGATCCAGCGAAAGAAACCAGGAAGCTCAAGGTTAGCCAAAGTAATATGAATATACAAGACAGTTATACATACGATGCTCATATTAATAACCGGAACGAACTATGAAAAATTATCCAACGTCAACGACAGAGAATGGGAAACAATTAGAACCAGACGGGTGGAATATACAGTAAATAAAAGAGTACAGAACACTAAACTAAGAACAGTGGGAAGAGATCTAGAAAGTATCACGAATTACGAACCCACGTACATAGAAAGGGTTATGACTATATATAGTGTGAACAATGAATATATAAAGGTATATGATTATATAAAAATATATGTATATATATCAGCGCGGTATAATTAATATATAACTTCGGGAAGTAAAATGAAATAAAATTCAGATAAAAGATTAGGAATCAATGTAGGTGAATTAATAGAATGAAACGGATCACAATGGAAATCAATCCCAATACCACCACAGGAGAAATATGGAAGCAGAAAGCGTCATATTATCGTAAATAACATCAGCTATACAGAAGCAAGGAATCTCATGGAGAAACAATCTAATCGAAAACTTTGAACAATGAATTTGTTCGTGAAAGAATAATCAAGGACCAGAGTAGAAAAATTGAACTAAGTTGAAGAGAAATAGAACAACTCAAATGATAAAGCCAAATGCAAGTAAATGAACTAATAAGAATAGCTGAGGAAAACAAAGAGAGAAAGATATGGTCAGAATATAACGGAGAATTTCAGACGTAAAAAGGAAACGGGAAAAGGAAAATGCATTAAGATGAAGATGAAGTACAAATAGTTATAACAAATCCAGCATAGTATTCATTGAAAATTGTTATAAGATGAGGACTAAAATATTCCGAGAGGGAGGTGGAATGAGCAAAAGAACACCGTATCTGTATTTTGCGTAAAGGAGGAAAAACAACGAACTACCAGCAGGGTCATAACATTGAAAAGAGACGGTAATGGCAGAACTGGGTGCCAAAAAGAGGACCAATCATATATAAATAATTGCATATATCGGTGTATACACCCCCAACCAAAATAATATATAATAAAAGTAGAGGACCGATCACCATAAACAAAGATAAAATAATGCGAAAAATCAAAAATATTAAAATCTACACTTATTTAAGAGTAAGGAAAATTAATCAGAGAAAATGGGCGTTTGGCGAATATGGTAGAGAAGACACGAGAACAAAATACTGAGAACCGAGAGAACACAAGATAATAAAAAAATCAAATAATGAATGTCGAGGACGACATTTGGCGAAGACGCGGAGGAAAAATGCGAACAAACTAAGATAACAACAAACGGGAGATCAAGATGAAAGTCAAAATGGATATGAGCAATAATAGGAACAATCGGGAAAAATTATACAAAAACATGATTGACAAAAAATGAAGAGCACACATATAACAAAATAGAATATGAACAAATAAATACAATAAAAATGACAAGGAAAACACAAAACGACATGAAAAAACAGAAAACAACAAGTAACAAATTCACAGAAACAAAGCAAGGGCAAAGACATTTGAATGAAAAATCAAAATTACGAGAAACAACAAATATAAAATGAAACGCGATACAATATAATAGAACAAAAGTGAAAGCTTAACATCATGACACGGAAAATTAAAATAACAAGAGACACTAACAAAAATGATACCAATTAGAAACATTGAACAAAAGTTTTAGTTATGGAAAACGAACATACTGCCTACTTTTACTATGAAGCAAAAAGCCACAATAATGAAAAACGAACGGACTGTCTACTTTTATTACGAAACAAAAGTTAAAATTGTTAAAATTGGAATAAATTCTGGAAGAGAATGTCACAATTATGTAAAATGAACTGTCTACTTTATTATGAAACAAAAAATTACAATTGTGGATATTCAAATGATAAATTTGAATAATTTGAATAAATTCAAAAATGATAAAAGCAATAATATCAACCACTACAGGAACAGCTAGGGAGAAATGCGTATAGATGTAGATATCTGGATATAGGGGGATATGTGTATATGAATATATGTGCACGGATAAGGGTATATGTATGAGTATATGCGTGTATATGTATAAGTATGTATAGATGAACAATAAAATGACGTAAGGAACAAATAAACAAATAAGCAAGGTTAAGAGCCAAAGTTTAGTAGTATACAGATACGGGAATAAGTTAAAAATGTAGATATATATATATATATATATATATATATATATATATATATATATATATATATATATATATATATATGTATATATGTGTGTGTATGTATGTATATATGTGTGTATATGTGTGTAAAAAAAAAAAAAAAAAAAAAAATTTAAAGGGGAAAATAAAGAATCAAAGTGCGGGAAAACATACAAATATGGAAGCGGGATAAATTTCAAAATTGAGCAGGGATGTTTAGTAAATAAACCATTAACGAATAGAAGGGTAACGAAAAAAAAATGGATAAACAAATATTAACGAGTGATGCGAGAGGGATCTGCCTGAGGAAATAGTGAGCATATTAACGAGAAACAAGTCAACCGAAGCGGTGAGAGTAAAAGCGATAGCAATAAAATGTTAACCAGACAAGAGACGTGGACATATTTAGAATAATGAAGAAGGACCAAGAGTAATCGAGATAAGTAGAGTAAGAGCACGGCGTAAAAAGGAGAATAAAGTATTACGAAAATTGAGAGCAAATGAATAAGGAAAAAATTTTTTTTCTGTTAGGATTTAGGAAATCCACAACCTATGAGCTACGCTCAGCGTAGTGCGGATAAGGCCCAGGAAAGTACCAACTGTCCTGACGAAAGATGTGGAACAGGGCCCATCGCATATACTGGAACATCTCTGCGTGTGACTGATCACCACACGATCGGAGATCGACCAGTGCGAGTGTTTCGCATCCAGAGTCAGGAGAGTGGGGAAAACCTGGAAGAGTAGTAAAAAGAAGCATGCAGGAGAAATAAAAATGAAGACCAAGTAAATGGAAAAAGACAGAGCGGAGTAAAGGGAAACAATTAGAGCTTAAAGATTCAATTCATAAGATAACCGGTAGGCAGAATAATAGAGGACTAAGAGAGTTAAAGGAAAACGAATAATAGATGCGAATAATAAATGCGAATAATAGATGCGAATAATAGATGCGAGTAATAGATGTGAATAATAGATGCGAATAATAGATGCGAATAATAGATGCAAATAATAGATGCGAATCCGGAGTCAGGGGAGTGGGGAAAACCAGTAAAAGTAGTAAAAAACAGGCATGCAGGGGGATAAACGTTTAGAAAGTGCACAGTGACTAAAGTAAAGACAACAAAAATAGTGAGCCTAGGACAAACAGAGAAATGGAGAATAAAACATGCATGTTAAGGGATATTAAGGCCGAGTTGTGAAAAGTCCAGCCGGTCAGGGAAATTAAAACTGAGCTGTGAAAAGTCCAGCCAGTCCGAGGATATTAAGGCCGAGTTGTGAAAAGTCCAGCCGGTCAGGGAAATTAAAACTGAGCTGTGAAAAGTCCAGCCAGTCCGAGGATATTAAGGCCGAGTTGTGAAAAGTCCAGCCGGTCAGGGAAATTAAAACTGAGCTGTGAAAAGTCCAGCCAGTCCGAGGATATTAAGGCCGAGTTGTGAAAAGTCCAGCCGGTCAGGGAAATTAAAACTGAGCTGTGAAAAGTCCAGCCAGTTCGGAGATATTAAGGCCGAGTTGTTGAATAGTCCAGCCGGTCAGGTTAATGAAGATTGAGCTGTTGAAAAGTGCCAGCCAGTCGTAAAGGCCTAGAAAACCAGTGAGATAGCATTTAAGCTACAATGAGATAACATTTAAGCTAACAGTGAGATAGAATATTAAAGCTAGCTAGAAACGAATTGAATTTAGATACGAGAATTCGAATTTAGGGAGGATTAAACGAGCTCGTGGAAGGTGATAATAAAATTTTTTAGTGAGAAAGAGAAACAGAAAAGGAAAATGAATTAAGGAGATAATGGAAATAAAGAATAAGTGTGAATAGATGATGGGTAAAAGAGGAAAATAATTAACTAATTAAAGGGGATCCCAGGTAGATAGACAAAGTTCTACAGAATTTTTTGGTTTAAACCGGGAAAATGATTTTTGTTGGTTCCAGAGTAGAACCAAGTAAAGAGTAATAGGTGAATTAGATATGCAAGAATAAGTAAAATAGCGAAAATAGCGCAAGAGGATTAAGAAAATAAAGGGGGCAATAAGCAGTTACCGACAACGACCAATTGATATTATAATTGATAATTATAGATAATTGATACGACCCCATAGATAATTGATACGACCACATAGATAATTCAACATCGACGAAAATATTTTGATTATGGTTATTCACAACCGACGAAATAGGAATTGTACATCATTCGGAAGTTTCAAAAGTAGAAGCGGACCAGATAATGATTTTTAAAGTTTCAAAAGTAGAAACGTGGAAATTAAGAATTTTTAATAAGTCTCGAAAGCGGAGACCAATGGGATAAGAATTTTGTTTCAGATGATTGTTTTGAATGCAGAAACGAATGAGTTAGAAATTTGTAAGGTAAAGAGTGGCAAGTTAAGGAATAATAAAATTGGTAAAATTTTGGGTAGGTATATAACAGAAAATAAATGAAATCTCAGTAGAAATGACAAGAAATGGATTGATATTAGATAATCTGGTAAGAGAGAATGAAGGAGAATAGAAGAAGAATAATGGAAATTCTAGTTAAGAATGGGTTATAGAAATGACAAGGAATGAGTCAAGTACAGATGAGAGGCAATACAAGTACAACTGCGAATATAGTTTCAAACGTAAGAAGAGAAACCGTTAAGTAAAACAATGAACTAAGTCAAGAAAAACGGCAACGATGACAATAATAGTTAATGAAAGGAGGAAATCTAAAGGGTAACCGCTATAGTAAACTCAAGAAATGATTAACACTGGAAACAACCGAGAACAGAACAAGTACCATAGTAATGAAGAAAACTAAGAGGCAATACAAGTTAATAGATAAAGAGATAGTCATTCAAAGCCAAGAAAACCATAGAAACGAGGAAAAAGAACACGAATTAAAATAAATAAGGATCGAGAAAATTAAGTAGAACATGAGAATAAAGGTGTAAACTAAGGGAACGAGGGAACAAATATTAAGAGATGCCCAAGGAAATCAAAACAAAAATATTGCAATTATGTTATATAATATATAAATCATAATTTATAAAGATAATAAACGGTAAGGAGGAGTGATATTTTTCTAGTAAGGTAAATCAATCAATCAAGATAACAGCCAAGTATCAACAATCAACCAGAATTCATCACCAAATCATTAAGCCAATCGATAATAGAACCAAGTGTGTCAAACGAATAAGAAATGAAAGCTGTAAAGAAAGGGAAACGAACAATCAAATTCAAGCAAACGTAAGCGAGTGAAAAGGAGAAATCAAAGCGGCATCTCAAAAACGGAAAGTCGACCCTCAAAATAGAGTGGTAAAAGGAATTGTAAAACGGCCAGTCGAAAAGTTTAAAACGCCAGTGGAACTTCATGAAAGAGGAAATAATGTAAAAGCAGAACTAGTAAAAGACACTGAAACCTAACTAAAGAAAGAAACCAACGATGGAGAGGTAATATGGATATATGAGCGAACAAGCTAGTTGAGATGCAAAATCAGACAACCATCCTTACAAAACTATGCAGTAACATAATCGAGTATCAATCTGAAATAGAAAGAAAGCAACCTCCAAGAATAAATGTATTATAATACGTTGGAAGCAGATCGCAAATTGAAAACAACCCAACTAAACAACAACAAGGATGAAACACCTTACAGATCACAAAGGCACGAGAAACAGAAGAAAGATGGAGTAGACGAAAAGAACTTCAGGCAAAAAGAGAAAAAGAGTATTGGAGGAGGAGAAAGGAAGAACTGTTGAGAGTTGATATCATTGACAGCCAGAGGGAAAAGATAGAAGAAATGTGTGAAAAACAACAAAGAAAAGTAATACAAATCCATATGATGAAAGTGGTACCGAGCAACAAACGGGAATTACAAAGAACTCTGGACTCAAGAGTGGAAAGTGAAACAATCGAAAGAATAGAAAATGTAACATCGGACCATCAAAATATCAGAATCATTGTGAACAATCGGAGAAATTATAAAAATACGGAAAATTAGGCTGATATTACAGCAATCCAAGAGAATCGCATGAGAGCAGTCAACAGAAGATATTGCCACAAATCGAAGACCAACGAAGTCCACGAGAATCGAATTGGTGAAAATAATGAAAACATCGTGACAGAAGAACGGTAAAAAATGAAAGTGAGATTGAACCAAATATCGAAAATAAAGTAAAACAGTATCGTAACCAAGGCCAGCAGCGAGGACACAATGAGCGTAATTGTTCTTTGAATATGATGGGTTGAAATTGTCAGAGAATGAGGCATTGCGAAAAGAAATGTCGTCGTATAAAAAGGTGTAAAAACGAATGTAAAAGAACAGGACACGCAATTAACAATTGTCCGAAGGTGAAATCCAGAGAAAAATCAATCACGGAGAAGTACCGCAGAACCAACCAAGCAAATACGCACCGAGAAAAGAATTCAACAGTCAGAGAGAAAAAATTGTCAACATCTGATGTCAATAAAATAACAGTCGACAACCGTACGTAGAAGGGAAGAAACATGTAAAACTCAACGTATCCGAAGAATTGAGAAGACAATGTATAGAACAAGATAACATAATAAAAGAATTTGTGATGAAAGAAAAGAGACAGGATGAATTGATAATGATATGGGTACAAGTTGCCGAAAACAAACAAAGAAACTGAAGTACAAAAAACAACGATACTCAGACTAAACGAAGAAGCAAGGTCAGCCGAATTAAGAATCAACGAAATAATGAATAAGCAAGAGAAATGCAGAGAAATGGCAGCAGATGATGACGGCCAAGTAAAGGAAACTGAGGGTATAAAGAGTGAAGTGGAAATTAAAGAAGAAGTGTAGATGAAAATAGCAAATAGGAAGTGTACATATGTAAAAATTGATGTATAATGTAGCAAAGGATCGATGTATAAGTAATTAAAATAGAAATGGATCAAGTAATCAGTTGGGAAAATACTAAATTTGAACCCTCACAGTGGTAAAGGAGAACAGAAGCCCAAATGAGAAGAAAGAATATAAATCCAGAAGAAAGATAAAAGAGTGCAAACCCGGAAAGAATGCGTTAAACGAATATCCAAAAGTAATACCTAATTTGGAACCCCTAAACAAAGAACGGTAAAAGAGCCTGATAAATGAGACGAAAGTCACAGACCCAGTGACATTGGAAACTTAATCAAATCAAGCGAACTTAGATCAAATCGAAAACAATTCGAGTTACCCATTAAAGAAAGAAAATCCCTAATAAGAGCAATACCGTAAACAAAACCCACCAAGAAAAACCAAAGAAAAATCAATGTGTCAAATCACCCAGTTGAACAAAAGTTCCGAAGACCCTTGAGCAAGGTCTGTCATATACCATCAAATGATCCAGAAAATCAGAATCCCAACCTAAAACTCAAAGAGAATATGGGAAAACAGTCAAACCCCGATAGAGAGAATCCTATGATCTTCAGTAAGTAATTACGAGCTAATTATGAAAATCAACAACAGGAATCAAACATGCCTACAAAACCAGCCGAAAGATTGAAAACCGAACCCAGAAACGAGAAGAAACAACCAACTGAAGACTTGATCAGAAATAAAAACTGTTGTATGTGACTTGACTTGAGTTTGGACACGGTATAAGTATATATGTGTATTATGACCAGTCACTGTATGTGGCAAACCTGCTTGAATTTTAGCTTAGACCTTTTTCTAATAATTCAATTTTAACATGTCCTAAACTGTTATAGTATGTTTATGGGTTAATGGAAATGTAATAGACTATGATCTGGGAAAATTCATATGTCTAACAGAATTGCGGGACGCAATTTTAACGGGTCCCGGAGTGATTTGTTGGGCTGGAACCGAGAATCGAGAGCTTGTTTTAATGAATCAAAAATACATAACATAAAAAATCGCACCAAGTTAAATTAAACACCAATCAATACAAATTAAAGTCCATAACACATTTATGATAATAAGACCCGGGTGATAAAATACAGGAACGAAAATAAAGGTCGCAATCACTAACACAATTAGGAGAAACATCACATTCGGAATAGCTAACAACTAAGAAATAAATAATAATAAATAAAATAATGGGTAATAAATTAATTAATAATATGAAAAATTCTAAATAAATAAACTTTAAATGTTAAAATAAATTATCTAGTAAACTGGTAAAATAATAAAAAGTAGAATATAAGTAGTAAAATTAGATAAACCATAAAATTTATAAAACTAAATTGGTTAATGAAAACTGAAAATAAAACCAACAAAATATTTTAATTATAAACTTATAAAACAAATTGTTTAAATTAATGAAACTAAAGTAAAATTAACTGAATTTATTTAAATTATAAAACTTGTAAAAACTAAATTAAAATTAGCAAAAACTATTTAAATTTATAGAATTTATAAAATAAATCTTAAAAATTAATAAAAATTAGAATTTTGATTAATTAAATTAATTAAATTAAAAAATAAGCAATTACACACATGCATACATGCATTTCTATAC
>CAUHTR010001745.1:0-11552 GCA_959609185.1 Schmidtea polychroa | reverse complement strand
TAATTGATTATTGAAAATTATTTTTAAAAAAAATTGTTTAAAATTTTTATTTATAATTTAAAATTTATATATTTTATAATTTTTTTATATATTATCAATATAGTATAGTTATTCATCCGTCATGAATGTAGGTAACCTGATGATGATAGTGATGCTATCGAAATATATAGTGAAAAAGATGTTAGATATATGATATATTATTCAATACAATGAATGGGGCACAAGTTTATAATTTTATAAACTTTATTAAATATATATAGAAAAATATATTTTTAAAAGAAAATAAAGTTTTTATCGTTTTTTCTTCTTTTTTTTCACCTATGAAATACTTGCAAAGTGTACTCTTTTTGAAACAAAAAATAGTTGGTCACCTTAATATTTATATAGTTTCGACAAAATACCAGAATAACTTTATCATTAAAGACCCATATCAACATTGATTTTGTAATGAATTTCACATTACGAAAAGATTGTACAAAGCAAAAAATAAAAATCCGTATAATACAATACAATTAACTTTAAAAAAAATTATTTTGTAACAATTGTTATTCGAATATTGAGCGCAGAGTGAGTGCCCTAACTCTTTGGAACCCTTGGCACTGTTTGATAGAAGCTATAAAAGTGACAAATGTGCCAACGGCTAAACAGGAAATCAAAATCCGAATAGTCACTATCACTACATCTTATAATATTTCATTTTACAGCAGGGGTGTCCAACACGTGGCCCGCAACGTTATCCCAAAGATATTTGTCACTCCATGTTTTTTGTTAATTTTTAATTATTACAAACTGCGATATAAGGCGACATTTCACAACACTTGCAACAAGATTGTCTGAAACGCTGAAAAACTTGTTGATGAATTCGAAGAGAGGTTTCAGGATTTGAACATGAACATGGGTAGTAATCCATTTAATATCAATCCCTCTGATGTACCTGATGAATTGCAAATCGAACTAATCGACATTCACAATGACAGCAATTTAAAAACTGCTTATGTACCTTTATGACCTTGTTACCTTTTACAAGCAGTATGTTTCATCAGAGTCTTTTCGTAACCTAGCCAAGCATGATTGCAGGTATATTGCACCTTTTGGCAGCACATATTGCTGTGGACAGCTTTTTTCCAGACTTAAAAATGTGAAAACAAAGACTCAATCCGTTCTCACAAATGAACATTTATCAGGAATCCTTAGAATTGCTACATCCACTGTTGCAGCAGATGTCGACTTTATATGCAAACAGAAACAATGTCAAATATCTCATTAATGCCTGCATTGCAGAAGACATTGAATACATGTGGAATTTAATTAATCCGAATACATTAATATTATGTGAGTCCTTGTCATGTAATTTTGTAAGTTTTATAGGTTTCTGTCTTCATGTTATTGAAAAAAAACCAAAAGTAAAAGATTGACCATAATATCTATCGAATTATTTTCTAGGACACATGATTAAAATTATAGGATATTATAAAAAGAAATATGAGATGCGCCCTGTTCCATTACATTACGGAAAAATGTGTTTTTGATATATGTCATTTCATCAGTACCTTGTCATTTCAGGCAAAGAAACCTATTAACGGATTCTTCTATCTCACTGCCTCAGCTAAATGAGGAGAAATATCTCTATCTAATTCCACAGAAATCGAGATCGTTTAAACCAAATGTTATCAGTGATAATTTCTATCGAAGGAATGGAATTAGTTTTTAGAAAAAAGTTTTATTAGAATAATGACTTACTTTCACAAATTTCTAGGTATTCTGAAACCTCAATTGTGTTTCCTATATAAATAAAGATTATGGAAATTAGTAGCGGGTGTGTCATAAATGTAATTAAGTGTGGCAGGGGCACCTAATTAACTGTAAACAAATTCACAATAAATAATTAAACGATGAATTAAGGTGCCATGCTCCTGCTAAGGACTTGATAAAAGAATTGAGATTATCAACGTTGCACTGGTGTTATCTATCTATATATGGTAATATATAAAAAGACAAATTTTTATGTTCAAAATATTTATTAAATAAATTTTTTAACAATAATCATATGATATTATAAAAGATATGATATTAAAAAAGTATTACTGTCTAATTTGTCGCTTTATTTCCTTCCTCAGTTTATATGGTGCTTCCATATGGTCTTTGATTTATCGGTCTAGCATTTGCAGTATCTATTACATGCTTAATAATATCAGTATCTCTTAAATCCAACTCATGTTTTGCAAAGACATCACTATACTCATCAATTAATGCTTTTAGTTGTAGTTGCTGTGTTGCATTTAAATAATTATTTATTTTCATTTTATTCAATTACCTGCTTACCAGCATCACTCACCACAGATACTTCACCCATTTCAAACTTTTTCTCTAATTCGCCTTTAAACAACTTTCGTAATTTTTTACCTTAATGGATTTTGATGTTACTGTTCTCATAATTTGCAATTCTTATTGGAATTGTTTCATTGCTTGGGATTTCACACGTCTGTTAGCATTACATAATGATTTTTTATGATTGCCGTGTCAGGCTCAAGTATAACATTGTCCTCATTTTTGTCATTGACTTTTACAGGAACTATGTGATCACATTCTTATTCTAATTCAAAAGCTTCGAATGCAACTACCTCCGAGAATCTCGCATTACGGTGATTTGCTTTTCCTTTCACTGTACTATATTGATAGTCCCTTTATAACTACCATTCTAATCTATCCGAATTCGCTTAAAATTAGGAGATTAACTATCTATCGCTAATTATAATACTATCTGTCCTTGTATAACTATCTTTATACAACTATCTGTTCGTCTATAACTATCTGTTTCACCTATTCTTCTATAACTATCTGTTCCACCTATTCTTCTTTAACTACCTGTCCTTCTATAACTATCAGTAATTATATACCGTTTCATCAATCGGTTCTATGTAATATGATGATCCTAAAAACTCCTACGAACTTATCAGACAGAGGCTAACGCTTCTCCTAATCAGCATTATAACTGGATATAACAAAATTAATATAATTGTGAGACTCCAAACACTCCCAAACCGAAATAGATCCTAAAGGCCATGACTTGCCATGATTATTTTAATGACTGTTGGATGGAAAACCTCTGAAAACCTGTATCTGAGCCTTCCGAAACTGATGAAGCGAAAGAGATGACTTAAAACCTTATACCCAAATATATGAATGTATCCTACTGGCCTTGCTTTGCAATGATTATTGACTGCCAGTCGGATGCCGAAGAAATACCAACCTACTAATGATTGAGCCTTTGCTTATCGTTCAAAGTAAAGAAATTAAGAATTTTAGAAATCTAAGGGTGAGAATCTCTCACCTTCAGCCCACACGGGCACGCTTGTTGATTAAAATAAAATTTGATTTTTTTTCTGTTAGGTCTATTGCATAATTATCTGGTTTATTGAGTATGTCCATTCCCAGACACATATACTTTTGACATTACCCGACCCGCATATAAGCCAACTCGCCAAATTTTGCTGACAAAATGGTCAAAATAGATGACCCGCGTATAAGCCGACCCATTAAAAATGAAATTTTTGGTAATATTTAATTTATTTTAAATTATGCAATTCACTAAGAACCATGACAAAAATTATTTTTCATAAGAGAATAGCAAAATGTTTCTGTGAACGTAAACAGAGTTTTTTAAATTTTTCATCAGTTTATTGGTAAGATATCATCGTAAATGCCCATTTCTGAGTTTTCTGAACATTGCTCTTCATCACCACCAAGTTCATTATTAGAATCAAATATGAAATCATCTTCAGTGCCATCAAAAGCATTGCTAATACAATACTTCTGAAATGATGTTTTGATCATTTCCGGTGGTATTGCGTCCCATGCAATATTTACCCATTGGGCCACCAAATTAATGTCTGGCTTTTTCAAATTCCTAATTTTTGTTGTTTCACCAGTCCCAGACAAGATGTTTCTTACCTTGTCTTTAAAAGGTTTGTTCAGGGAAATTTCCAAAGGCTGCGAAACTGAGGTTAGTCCACCAGGAATTACAGCCAAGGAAATGTTGATTTACTTTGTCAATTTCTCAACATCATATGTTTTGTGTGCTCAAAAAATATCGCAAATAAGCATTCCATGTTTTTTTTAATAATCCACCTTGTCTTTTATTCCAAACATTTTCTAATCAATTTATTGTTCCATTTTCATCCTTCCAGCCTATTGGGTTTACACTAATAAGAATGCCACTAGGAAATTTCTTCCCCTTGGGTAGTGTCTTCCTTTTAAAGATGATAACAGTTGGAAGCTTAGATCCATCTGCTTGGAATATCAAATGGTGTTTCATCCATATTTCCAATTTGTGAAAGATCAAAATTGTATTCTTTTCGCAGTTTTATAAATCTCTGAAATTATATATCCACTTTGGTGGCATTCAGTAACTAAGATCTTTTTCAATATGGCCACTCCAGCACTGAAAGCTTTTTTGCTCTAAGCATTTCTTCTAAACTATTTTTCTTATCTTCCATTCTCCTGCTTGTTTTTCATTGACTGCAAATACACGAACTGCTGCACAATTGTTGTTACCTATTGCAAAAGCCAACAGCTTGAAGTTTAAAGGCAGCATCATATGATGACTGCTTCTGTTTAATGGCACCAAAACGCATTTAATTAACTTCTATAAGCAAAAAAAAATGAACTGATTTAAACAATTTGAACAATTCAATTAGTAATTGACACATTACATCTATTATCGATCAATTATTGAACCATAATTATTTTAATTAAAAGTAGGATCGCGTAAAAACCATTAATCAAAAATTACTCGGCCTATACGCGAGTACATACGGTATTTGGCTATGACCAAAAAGTTAAGAGATTGATCAAGGATATATATATATATATATATATATATATATATATATATATATATATATATATATATATATATATATATATATATATATATATATATATATATATATATATATATATATATATATATATATGCAAATTGCAAATATGAAGGCCTTAGGATTACTCAGGCAATTGATGAATGACTTTTACAAAATGTTGTTCATTTCTTGAGGATGTTATATTGAAAAGATGCTATTTTTAAAGAAATGGTAGTAATTTATTCTAGAGGAGGAGGATCAAATATTGATGCCGTATTGAAATGGATGAATGGAGAATCTACCACAGTCGGAAATAAGGATCAAAGGATCAGAGAAAAAATTAGCATCATAATACACTTTAAGATAATAGATGATGAATAGAACACAGAGGAATATTTCGAATAATGAACAAAGATAATATGGACGAAACTTGCTTAATGAGCATGATATATGCAGAACAATTTTATGTAATGATTTGCCAGGGACATATTAGGTAAATAAATTTGTTGGGTTATTGAGTTGGTGATAAAATTTGAATTCTTACTCTGACTCCAAGCGTGTCTTTGACTGACCCACAAATAACAATTAACACTGGAAACTTTATTGAATATCACAAATATTTTCACACTGATAAAATTTGCTCAAAGGCTAACTAGTAGTGTGTTTATATCCCTAACCAAAACAACCCCCCAAACAAAACATACCTCTATTACGCTTAAACTATTAGAAAAACAACACAAAACTTATACTTTTATAGTATTTTAACCCTATATTTTGAAAACAACCACCCTTAATGACTCTAACTGTTTTAATCTTTAAAGCCTCAAACTCAAAAGCCTCAAACTAAAAACATAAAGAGAATAAAAAAGAAAATGGTATTATGAAAAGTTAGAGGACTATTTTGACACTACTTGAGGATGTCAACTAGCAAGTTGTTAATTGACTAATTTGACTCATTAAAAAATAAAAAATTTTATGAAAATAGTAAAACTGCTCTGAGAGGACAGTGGTATTTTTTTTTCCACTGTCCTCTCAACAGTTTTTTTTGATCCGGATCATTTTTTTTTATTTCAACCTCTTTCGTTTATCAAATCTCTTCCAATATACAAGCTGGCCAGGCCCATAATCAGAATCAATCAGATAATAGCAGCACACCTTATTATTCGCTTCTCGCTCGAATACGATTTCATCGGCGTTTTAAGTGTGCTGCTCGAAAGTACAAATGAATTCGAAAGCGAATCCGAAAGAGGTCCGCAAACAACCAAGAAATAAATGTGCACATTATAGAATCGATCCGGGGGTGTTCGAAAGACTGGTGACGATAATTACCGGTTCGCCACCATCACCCGTTTCAATATTTTTTTTTTCATATTTATGTTTAAAAAATAATTAATTAATAAAATAAATAAAATAAAATAAAAATAAATAAAATATAAATCTAAGATACCCACACCATTTTCAATATTATTTTCAAATTTTTAATATTATTTTATGTTGAAAAAAAACTAACCGTAGTTAGGATTTGAACCGCTATCCATTTGAACCACTGTGCCAGTCTATTCCCACTGCGCTATCGGAGTTCGGATTTTTGTCATTTTTTAAATTTTTAATTAATAAAAAAATAAAATAAATAAAATAAAATAAAAATAAATAAAATAAAATATAAATCTAAGATACCCACACCATTTTCAATATTATTTTCAAATTTTTAATATTATTTTATGTTGCAAAAAAAACTAACCTCAGACGTGATTTGAACCGCTATCCATTTGAACCACTGTGCCAGTCTAGCCCACTGCGCCATCAAGGTTTGGATTTTTTGTCATTTTTTAAATTTTTATTATAAAAATGAATAATATAAATCTAAAAATTCAAGAAAAAAATAAATTAAATCTTGATTATAATAAAGAATTTACTCATGAAATAAAAAAAATCGATATTTTAAAAATCTCTCCAACTTCAGGATCTATAGCAAACTTAAATCGTAGGGGTGATATAGTTTTTCAATCTCTTCAAACATCAAACCCAATAGATATTTGTAATGCAAAATTATATTATAAAATTGAATTAGAAATTGAAGCAAACAAAGATATAACACTAGAAAATAATTTCTTTCCAAATTTATTCTCCAACATGAGATTAAAACTAGGATCATCAGAAATTGAAACTGTTTTACATCCAGGAGTATATTCTACAATGTTAAATTTTATTTTGACTGGTTGTGATTATAAAAATGAATATGGTGAATTAACAGGTTGGATTCCTGATGTTAATAAAGGGGATTTAGATAAAGATGGTTTAGATGTAAATTATGCTTACTATAAAAGAGTTGAACTTTATAAGTTGAAAAAATTTGAAGGTTATTTTGAATTAAAACACTTGTTTGGATTCCTTCAAAACTATAACCGGGTGCTCCATAATGTTTTTATAGAACTCATCTGTAATAGACTAGAAGGTGATAAAAGATTGTTCTATGGAGCTGCAGATACAAAAGCTAAATTAAAATTATCAACACTTGAATTGCATATACCTGAATGGACATTAAATCCACATTCTGAAATCAAACTCCTTGAAAGATTAAATTCCAACAAATCTATAAATGTAAATTATTTAAATAGAATCTGTAGTGAATTTAGTATGACAGAGGGTTCAACATATTCTATAAAGGTAGCAAATTTAGCATACCGACCAAGATATATCTTGATTGGATTCAAAGAAACAGATTCATCTTTCCAAAAAAATAACAATCTATTTATTCAAAAGATTGGAGATGATAATATAAAAACAATTCAAATTCAATTAAATAGTTCTTATTATCCAATAAATAGAATGGAATTTAATATTGAAAATAATGAAAACATATTCCCATATCTAAATTATATTGAAACATGTTATGATTTTAAAATTGAACCGCAATTAAGTATAGAAGATTTCAAAAATTTATATTCTATATTTTGTATAAATGTATCAGACCAAGATGATCGCCTAGCTATAAATAATGTTGATGTTAACAAAAGGATTCTAATTTTAAAGCTAAAGTATATACATTAATATTAGAAGAAAAGAAAATAGAAATGAAATTATATGGTGGAAAGATTTCAATTATTGAAAATGTACGAGGTGATTCCTCATAAGTAGATTCCCTCATAAAAAACTTTTTAAAATGAGTAAATATTGGACATGTGAAAGTTGTAATTGTCAAGTTACAAGACATCACAAAGCAAGTCATCTCAAAACTAAAAAACATATAGGAGGCGGCCTACAATCTTCAAAAACAACATCCAGAATCTTGAAACCTTTTACTACAGAAAAAATATCCAGGTGAAAGACATTTATTCCGTCACAACTATACTGGACCAGGAACAAGATTAGATATTAGATTAGATGAAAATAATAATCCTAAACAAGGAGAAGAACCAATAAATAGAATTGATCAAGCAGCTTTAAAACATGATATTGCTTACAATTCAGAAGATCTTAGAGATAGACACATTGCAGATGTTAATTTAATACATGATTTAAATAATATTCAAAATCCATCAAGCAAGGAAAAGATTCAAAGAGCTCTAGTTAAATTAGCAATGAAAGGTAAGATTTTCATAGGAGCAGGACTTCCTAGAAAAGCAAAAGATGTTGCTAATAAAAGGATTATTGAACAAGCAGACGCTGAAAGATCCCTTGAGAATCAACTCTTTGAGAATAAACCCTTACAAACCCCAACAGAATCACAAATAAAATATGCCAACGAATTACACCATGAATTTAGAAAAAATAAAAAATATTTAAAAGTTCAAGTACATGAAAAAGATCAAACATGGTCTGCTGATTTAGTCTTTATGCCAAAATCATCAGACCCTGAAAAATATAAAATAATTTTAACTGTAATAGATTTATATACAAGATTTGCCTTTGCAAGGTGTTTAGAAAATAAAACAGGATATTCTATTACAGAAGCATTTGAAAATATATTTGAAGAATATCAAAGAATTCCAAAATATTTATGGTGTGATAAAGGAACAGAATTTTATAACAAAGTTTTTACAAAGTTTTTAAATGAAAACGATATTAAATTATATTCAACAGAAAACGAAGGAAAAGCAGTCGTAGTTGAAAGATTAAATAGAACATTAAAAAATAAAATGTGGAAATATTTTACTGCTATTGGAAAACAAAAATGGAACAATGAATTGTTACAAAAGATTGTAAATGAATATAATAATGATGTACATAGTTCTATAAAATCAACACCTTTAAATGCTTCCTTGAATCCTGAAACAGTTAAAGTGGTAAATGTTGAAAATAATGTTTTTGTTGATACAACCCCTATAAAACCAAAATTTAAAATTGGTGACCGAGTAAGAATATTTAAATATAAAAATAAATTTGAAAAGGATTCACAGCAAAATGGACAAATGAAATTTTTATTATAAATAAATACATCATACAACTCCAATAACATATGGTATCATCGATTTAAATAATGAAAAAATATTAGGTAGATTTTATAATAATGAATTACAGAAAACAGATTTCTAAATCGACAAGCTCTAAAACAAACTTTTCCATATTTCAGCTTCTTCTCTATCCAAATAAATATAATTATATTTTTCTTTCCAATGATTATCAACAAACATATCAAACATATTCTTATCAGGTTCAACATTTGAAAATAAATCATTATAAATCATATTCTTATCACGCTTGTCTAATTTAAAAAATATAAAACAATTAGAATTATTTCTTATAGAGTTTTTATCTAAAGCATAATATGTTTGAGATATATAAATAACATTACAATTATTATGTCTACCTCGTGTAAAGTAACTCTTTTGAATCTCTTGATTTTTCATGTTAACAACATCATCAAATATAACTAGATTCTTTTTATCTTTAGGAAGTAAATCACAATGTAAAACATCTTCAGGTTTATTAGAGAATAAGATCTGGACCGACTCATTATCAGAAACATAATCATTTTTATTATTATATAGAGGACTTTGTCCATCTGATTCTAAAATCTTTTCCTTGTACCAATCAACCATATCACAAGGTTGAAAAACTTCTTCGGGATATGTATGTTGATTTTTAAAAATATCAATTATAGCTTTTTTAGTTAATTTATTTTCAAATCCACATTTCAAAAGTTGTAATTCCGGTTGGTTAATGGTTGTAGAATAAAAGATTAAATTATTATAATCCAAAAAACCATCTTCTAATAACATTCTCATAAGAAGAACATTCTTTCCACATCCAGAAGATCCAATAATTAATAATCTAAAATTATCAGGAAATACTTTATTATTAAATTTACTCTTATGTCTATTTAAAATTGGTTTCCAAGTATCCATTTTTATTTATTATAAAATGACAACACAAAACCCTACAGAGGAATCTTTGCAAGAATTAATAAATTCAAATAAAAATAAATCAGTAGTAATCTCTGGTAAAAAATATTTTATTGGAAAACATGTAAAAGAACAAGTTAAAGAAAGACTAAAGGAAGGAGAGGGTCAGGGGGGCTTTCTTCCATTAGCTGCTTTAATACCTGCAATCATTGCCGGACTATCAGGTGCTGCTGGAATAGCTGGAGGGATTGCAACTACAGTTCAAAAAGCTAAAGAATCTCAAAAGACAGACCTAGAAAAAGAAAAACTACAAACTGAAATCAATTCAATGAAAAAGGTAGGGCAAGCTAAAGGGGGAGTGTCCGTTGGAAAGGGTCTCTATCTTAATCCATATGAGGGGAGTCTGCAAAAGTCTCAGGGAAAGGGTCTCTATCTTGATCCTTATAAAGGTAGAGGTTTAAATGATTTTTTAAAAAATCAAATTTCTACATCTGAATCTTTATCTTCAAAAGATAAAGAAGATTTAAAAAAAATATGTAAATCTTTAAAGAATGGATGTCTTTGTAAAACTAAAAATGGTAAAGGATTATATTTAAAACCATTCGAACCAAAATGATTGATTTTTAATACCATTAAAATGGTATATGAAGAAAGATTAGCACTTTTAAAAAAATTACAATCTGAACAAGATAAATATAATAAAAAAGATTTAATTCAAAATACTGAATCTAGAATATTAAATGATGTAATAACACAACAACAAGAGCCAACAATTAAAGCTATAGAGGGATTAAAACCTAAAGAGTTAGAGTTTGATAAAAAACAACAAAAAGAATTAGAGTGGAAGGAAAAAGATAAAGAAGAAAAAGGATAAAGAAGAAAGAAATCAAAGAAAACGTAGAAGAACCTCTGATGTGAAAGAAGAAGAAATGTTTTTAAAAACAAAACCTCTTAAAATTGATCCTAAAATTAGAGAGGGTTTAAGTAATTCAATTAAACCCACATTTCATATTAATTCTGAAGGATATCAAATAATAACAATTAATAAACAAAACTTTACTTTGTATACAACTCCAGAAAATAAATCACACATTCATTCACAAAATGTTTATAATAATGAATATTTAGACTTTGAATTTACAGATGATTTTTATAGATTACTTTGTGGATATCCTTCAGATAATCTTCTGGAAATTGAAAAATATTTAAATTTAATAAGATTAGTGCGTGGTAGTTCTAAATCAAAACATATTCAAGATTTAAAGAAATATTTAAATAAAAATGAAAGGGGTTATATTGTTACAGAAGGTCAGGGCCAGGGTCAGGGAGAGGGAAAGGGTAAGGA
>CAUHTR010001744.1:67500-71154 GCA_959609185.1 Schmidtea polychroa | reverse complement strand
CAACTTTTAAAAAAATCTATTAAAATAGACGATAATTTAATCGCTGCATTATTGAATTCAGATTCTATATGTTTAGATAGACCAAGTTACATTGGTCAATCTGTACTTGATCTATCTAAACTTAGAATGTATGAATTGCAATATAAGGATCTGGAATCATTTCGCAATGAGTTTAATTGTAAAATTAATATCGTTGCAGGTGATACAGATTCTTTTTTCCTCGAAGTCATTAACTGTAAACTTGAGGTTCTTTTACCTGCAATGATTCGAGATAATTTATTAGATACATCCAATTACAATAGTTGTCATTCCTTATATAGTAAGAACCTTGATTCTGTCATTGGAAAGTTCAAAGACGAGAATAAAGGTCTTAAATATAAGGAATGGGTTTTTCTTAGACCTAAATGTTATAGCTTGTTGGGTAATGAGGAAACAAAAAAGGCTAAAGGTGTAACATTGAAAGGTAGTGACATAAAACATCAGTCATACCTGGATTGTTATAACACTAACCAGATTTTTTCGGTTCCTCAGACTAAAATAACAAGCAAAAATCATCAAATTTTTACAATTAAAAACACAAAAATAGCACTAACAAACAAAGACGACAAAAGGGTTTGGGTGGGGAAAAATACTAGTCTTGCATATGGGCATGTAAGATTAAGTGAATTAAATATTGGAGAAAATGTTGGAGAAATTGTTGCAGAAAATGTTTCAGAAAATGTTGGAGAAAATGATGGAGAAGATGAGGAAGAATTAAATGAAGATTTTGGAGAAGATGAGGAAGAATTAAATGAAGATTTTGGAGAAGATGACATCGATATCGATGACGTTATTTTGTCCGATGAGGACTAATTTTATTGAATAAATTTTATATCTTTACATTTGTTATTTGTTTGTGTGTTTTATGTGTCTAGTTCATTTTTATGTATTTGGTTGATATATTATTATTATTATTATTATTATTATTATTATTATTATTATTATTATTATTATTATTATTATTATTTCATTAAAAATTTCCATCTAAAGTTATCATTGAAAAATATTTCATAAAAATTTACATTAAAAATTATTCCATAAAAATTTCCATTAAAAATATTTCATTAAAATTTTCATTAAAAAATTTCAATTCTCAAACACCTTCTATTATTTCAACTTTTTGTTAATAATTTTTAAAATTTTACTTTAATTTACTTATTACATTACTTAATTTACTTATTTAAAAATTATTACTTTAATTTACTTATTTAACTTTAATTTAAAATTTTTGACCATTGATTACTTAACTTTAATTTAATTTTTAGACCCATAATTTACTGTAATTTTAAAATTTGAACCATTATTTAGTTTAATTGAAAAATTTGGACCTTAATTAACTTGTTTTAAATTTTTTACCCTTAATTTACTTTTATTTAATTTTTTGAACCATTATTTACTTTAATTGAAAAATTTGGACCATTATTTACTTAAATTTAAAAATTTGAACCATAATTTACTGTAATTTAATTTTTAGGACCATAATTTACTTTAATTTAAAAATTTGGACCATAATTTACTGTAATTTAATTTTTAGGACCATTATTTACTGTAATTTAATTTTTAGAACCATTATTTACTGTAATTTAATTTTTTAGAACCATAATTTACTGTAATTTTAAAAATTTGAACCATAATTTACTGTAATTAATTTTAGGACCATAATTTACTTTAATTTAAAAATTTGGACCATAATTTACTGTAATTTAATTTTTAGGACCATTATTTACTGTAATTTAATTTTTAGAACCATAATTTACTGTAATTCAAAAATTTGAACCATAATTTACTGTAATTTAATTTTTAGACCCATTATTTGCTTTATTTTAAAAATTTACCACGCTTTTTTAGTGTAGACCACCTTTTTCTCAGGACCAAGGAGACCCGCATTAATTTACTTTGAAAATTCCATGCTTTTTTAGTGATAATCGGATTTTTCTATTGAAAATATCCTGAGACCTTAAATTACCATGCTTTTTTACTGGTAGTCGGATTTTTGTATAGAAAATCCCAGGACCATCGAGACCCCCCTCACTATAGTCTGAAAAATCCATGCTTTTTTATTGAAGACCGCCTTTTTCTATTGAAAAAATTTTTTTGTATTGAAAATCCCAGGACCATCGAGACCCCCCTCACTATAGTGTGAAAATTCCATGCTTTTTTATTGATAGTCGGATTTTCTATTGAAAAAATTTTATTTGTATTGAAAATCCCAGGACCATCGAGACCCCCTCACTATAGTCTGAAAAATCCATGCTTTTTTATTGAAGACCACCTTTTTCTATTGAAAAAATTTTATTTGTATTGAAAATCCCAGGACCATCGAGACCCCCTCACTATAGTCTGATAAAAAAAAATTTGGACCAAAAATCCCTGAAAGCAAAAAATGTGAGTTGCAACAATTGCGTAATAAAAAGTTGCAACAAAAAAAAGTTGCAACAAAAAAAAAGTTGCAACAACCCCACCCCCCGGGGGGGGGGTAATTGTTGCAGTGGGCTACTAACTACCTACTATCCTATGATTATATTGTCGAGATATGCAAAAGCGTGGTGGACGTCCCGGAAAATTGTGTCCATGAAGCGTTTTAAAGACTTAACTGCATTCCTTAGGCCGAAAGGCATGAACTCGTATTAGACATTTCCAAATGGTGTGTTATAGTGGTTTTGGGAACGTCATCGATATGTACAAGGAACTGATGGTTGGCTTTCGAGAGGTCAATAGTTGAAAATATGGTGGATTGTGAAAAGCGGGTTATTAAATCTTTGATAAGTGACATTGCGTATGTATCGTGAACGGTTACTTGATTGAGTTGACAGTAGTCGCCGCACGGCCTGAGTGAAGCGTCTTTCCTTGTGACTACGAGTATTGGTGACACCCATGGAGATGAAGAACACACATGCATGCACAAAATCAGTTTTTCTAACCTACAAAATTTAAAAAAAATGATTTTTTCAAGGATCGATTGCGAGTAAGCGGGCGCCTGAGTTAGAATGTCCCTAAACATCTACTAACATATTATCAATTATTCTGTTATAAGTATCGGTAAATAAGGAAATTGTATTCAATTTTATTAGCATATTCATTTCCAAGCTTCAGCCTATCAATGTTATTTGGTAGTAAATTAACTTCAAAATTATGATATATTTGGCTGTCATAATTCTGAGAGATGCAAATTACGAAGCTACAACAGTTGTATTGTTTTACCTTTGGTATCGGTTAGGAGTAAATCTGACTTCCTTGACACTTTCGGCCTTCCTCTTACAATATTAGACATCCATATCTTCAAAGTTATGATGTTTAGTATCAAAATGATGTTTCAGGTTGTTGAGTTCCATGGATTCGATTGTAGTTATTTTATTGCAAATAAATGCTCGAGGTTTCTTAATTCCAGCTGTAAATATTGATGTAAAACCCTATTTTGAGAAATCGTCACTATATTTACTTTATTTGTTACTCGCCACCCCCAGATTCATTATAATGTGCTTAAGGATTATTTTTATCATATTTAGGCAATATTACATAATTTATCTCAGGACAAGTTTTACTACACATTTTTCAAAATAAAAATGCTGATAACCGGTTTTAGATTTGCTTATTTTTATTATTTGGTTGAAGTTT
>CAUHTR010001744.1:0-65000 GCA_959609185.1 Schmidtea polychroa | reverse complement strand
TAATAATTAAAATAATATAGAATATTTTAGGAAATATACTTTCAAAAGATAGGATTTATAAATAAAAATTTACACATTTATTGCAATATTTAAATAGCGTATATAAATAGTTATTGGAGGCTTTATTTTAAAATATTTTGAAATATTTTATTAGGCTTCTAGAAGCTAATTATAGAAACTTTAGAAAATTTTAAAATTTTTATTTTTGTCAATTTGAATTTTAAATGATATTTATTCTATTTTAATTTTAATTTTAAATAAAATTTTTTAAAAAATTCAGAAAAAGAAAGTATATCATTATATTATATTTATAACCAATGAGAATTAAGAAAAAGGAAATATAAGAAATATAGAAATGTGTTTTCGGGAAGAAGATTAGTAAATTCCAGGAGATTGACAAGGACTATCTTATAGTCGAAAATATTTTCATTAAATACATTATTCGCAACAAAAGGCTTAAATTATCACTTATTATTGTTTTAAATAATAAATGCTGCTACCAAGAAATCATCAGTTATTATTATTATTATTATTATTATTATTATTATTATTATTATTATTATTATTATTATTATTATTATTATTATTATTATTATTATTATTATTATTATTATTATTATTATTATTATTATTATTATTATCATTATTATTATTATTATCATTATTATTATTATTATTATTATTATTATTATTATTATTATTATTATTATTATTATTATTATTATTATTATTATTATTATTATCATTATTATTTTATTATTATCACTATTATTATTATTATCATTATTATTATTATTATTATTATTATTATTATTATTATTATTATTATTATTATTATTATTATTATTATTATTATTATTATTAATATTATTAATGTTTATATTATTATATTCATGTTTTTTTTAATTATCCATTTCATGCATTCATGCATTTGTATTTCATCTGTCTCTGTTAATCATACTTTAAATCTATATTATTATTATTTTAAAATATTTTACAATACCATACAATTTAAGAAAAACATGATTATTTAGAAACTATATAGCAAATCTTTAGGCCATTTAGTGAAAAATACATGGTTATTTTAAATATATAGCAAATTCTTAAGTAAATATTTCCAGACTCTAAGGAGTTAGTAAATCTCTATATAAAATTATTATGGTTAAATGGTAGAATTGAGATCAGTTAGTAGAAATAATTATTTCTGGTATATTTTTATATTTAAATTCTATATTAAATTATATCATATTATATTAAATTAAATCAATTAAATGTATGATCGGTAATTACATTAATATTTATAATTATCACGCCTCGGTGTTTAAATACTCTAGTAAACGGCACAATTTTGAAGTTGTTATAAAAATAAATGCTTGAAGAATACTTGAATTTAATTGTGTCTAACATGGCGACCACGACCACGGATTTATTGATAAGCAGACTATTACCTGAGAAATTTCACAAAGGCGATCATTTTGAAAATTTTATCAAGGATTGTCAAAGGTTTTTTGGCGCGACAAAAACAACAATTAGGATGCAAGTAATATTAACTACAGCATTACTTGACAGATCGCTAATAGAAGATTATGAAGCAGCCTAAGGAAAACTATGGAAGAGAAACTTTGATATGCATTTTCGAAACCGACATCATTAATGGATGATCTAAAAGAAGCTTTGAGTTTATGAACAAGGATCAGATTCAGCCGAAACATTTATAGAGAAAATTAAAAAGATGACAAAGAAGTTAATAGCGCACAAATGGGATGAATAAGAAATAGAAAAATGCCTGCTTACAAACTGTGTAAGAGATCGAGAAGTTAAAAAAGAGATCAAGATGAAAGATTTGAAAACATCAGAAGAAATAAAAGCGACAATAAAGAAATTAGAAAAGATAAACAAAATTATGGGCCATATTAAAGTTGTGAAGACTTCACCGGTTGTTCAAACTACAGAAGCTACAGAGATGTTGCTCAAAGAGGAATGGAAAATGGAAATAATAATTTCAAGTAGCGAAACGTCAGTAACCGACAATTGGAATGCTGGACATGCAAGAAAACTGGTCATGTTAGTCGAGAATGCCAAATGAAAAAGAAAATGACGTGTTTTGCATGCGGCGTTGAAGGCCACGTACGGCGAGAATGTTCAACGATTCAATGCCAGAGATATCACTTACGTGGACACAAGGAGATTGACTGCTATACAAATTTGGAAAGAAGGAAGTTTCAAACTAATTCAAACATGAGAAACAATAATTATTATGCCCATCGAACCGCAAGCTATCAACAAAAGATCAACAATCCAGGATGAACTATTGCAACAATTGAAGCTAATGATGAGACGATGCCACTTGAGTATTCAGATGATGCAGAAAACAAATATGAGAATATTCAGCACCCAAAAGTACATGCTTCGACACGGGAGGCAATGATCGGAGCAATATACTAGGTAATTTTGATATTGATGTAAATATTGGTCATAATAATTTTAATAATGTAAATAATCCTTATATATATATATAATAATGTAAAACCTTTATGTAATAAAATTTGTAATTTTAAAAAGTTTCCTTTAAATAATTTTAAATGTTATAGTTATTTTAATGCTGATCGATCTTTAATAAATAATAATAATAAACCTAAGAATCAAGAAGAGTATAATGAAATTAAAGAAGCAGAATATAATAATGAAATAGTAAATGAAAAAGTTTATAAATTTATTAAAAAGGCAGAAGTGAATTTTTTTAATAAAAGTAATAATAATTATTATTATAATAGTTATTATTATTATTATTATCATTATAAATATTAATATTAGGTATATTAGATTTAGAAGAATTAATTGAAAAATCTACGGAATATTTGAATAGTGCCATAAAGAAAAGTATGAATACTTATACATATATATTATAATTATTGTCTGACCTGAGCAGATGAGCAAGAGGAGTCTTTAAGTAAAAAGAAATGCATAAATTATTGCACCAAATATTGCTGTAGAACAGCTTGCAACAAATAAATTTAACAAATAAAATTTTGCCTTTTTTAGTTATTTTGTTTTGTGATTAAATTTTAAATTAGAAATAATTTCCATATTTGATGTTGTTGATTAGAAATAAACAAAAATTAGTAAAGAAAATCATTATAGCAAAGAGCTCAAGCTATGTGAATGTTTCAGGGAGAATGGCCATAATTATTAGTAAATAAAATATATAAATATTAATGAAAGGAATCCAGGATGTCATGTTAAGGTTTCCCTTGAGATTCCTTGAAAACATTTCAAACAAATAATAAAAATAAAACCGGTCCTGAGCATATTTATTTTCAAAAAAACCTCGAGCATTTATTTGCAATATAATAACTACAATCGAATCCATGGAACTCAACAACCTGAAACATCATTTTGATACTAAACATCATAACTTTGAAGATATGGATGTCTAATATTGTAAGAGGAAGGCCGAAAGTGTCAAGGAAGTCAGATTTACTGCTAACCGATACCAAAGGTAAAACAATACAACTGTTGTAGCTTCGTAATTTGCATCTCTCAGAATTATGACAGCCAAATATATCATAATTTTGATGCTAATTTATTACCAAATGGCATTGATAGGCTGACGCTTGGAGATGAATATGCTAATAAAATTGAATACAATTTCCTTATTTACCGATATTTATAACAGAAGAATTGATAATATGTTGCTTATATCATTGATCACGTAATCTAAGAAATAAAATCTGCTCCACTTGAAACATTTAGAATCTGATTTCTTTCTCGTTTCTTCTTTATTTGAAAGTTCTATCTTTCTTGTTTTCTAGTTATTAAAACAAAAGTTTTTAAAACTTAAAAAATATTTAATTAATTATATAATAATTAAATAAAATATAATATAATGCGAAGGCACTACATCAAAAAGCTACTTATTATAATATAATTTTATATAATTTACAATATTATAATAAACATTATAAAACATACTTTCTATTTAATTAAAATTTTAATTTTTTTTCGAAGTAAATTGCCATTTGTAGAGGAGGTCATGTCCATGATCGAAAATTTTGGTTCGAATTTTCATTTGGATAAAGTAGAAGCAGATCAGATGTAAAACAGTTGTCTAAAGCTTTATTCTTTTTTTATCTCTGAACGAATGAGCCAAAGATCAAAGGTTAAACGCGTTTGTTGTTGATTTGGTGAGGAGTCCTCAATATTATGTTAAAATGTATTATCATGATCCGTTGATATTGATCGATTTAAAAATATTTATATTAAAAACTTTGTTGTTATTTCTTAGAGAAGACAACTTCGTGTCTCTTAAAACAATGTATAACCGCTTAGATTTTAAAATAGTAGTATGTAGTAGGGACTGCAACTCACTTTCAACTTCAAGGTCATGAAATGTCAAGATTAAATATAGACCAATCGAATATATTTTTTTAAAATTTTTTTTAATTACTTATATGTAATTTATTACATTTTATTATATTTTTATCATATTATCAATTATTCTGTTATAAATATCGGTAAATAAGGAAATTGTATTCAATTTTATTAGCATATTCATCTCCAAGCGTCAGCCTATCAATGCCATTTGGTAATAAATTAGCATCAAAATTATGATATATTTGGCTGTCATAATTCTGAGAGATGCAAATTACGAAGCTACAACAGTTGTATAGTTTTACCTTTGGTATCGGTTACCAGTAAATCTGACTTCCTTGACACTTTCGGCCTTCCTCTTACAATATTAGACATCCATATCTTCAAAGTTATGATGTTTAGTATCAAAATGATGTTTCAGGTTGTTGAGTTCCATGGATTCGATTGTAGTTATTATATTGCAAATAAATGCTCGAGGTTTTTTTGAAAATAAATATGCTCAGGACCGGTTTTATTTTTATTATTTGTTTGAAATGTTTTCAAGGAATATTAAAGGAAACCTTAACATGACATGCTGGATTCCTTTCATTAATATTTATATATTTTATTTACTAATAATTATGGCCATTCTCCCTGAAACATTCACATAGCTTGATATCCTTGCAATAATGATTTTTTTTACAAATTTTTTTTATTTCTAGTCAACAACATCAAATGTGGAAATTATTTCTAATTTAAAATTTAATCACAAAACAAAATAACTAAAAAAGGCAAAATTTTATTTGTAAATTTATTTGTTGCAAGCTGTTCTACAGCCATATTTGGTGCAATTCATTTATGCATTTCTTTTTACTTAAAGACTCCTCTTGCTCATCTGCTCAGATCAGACAATAATTATAATATATATGTATAAGTATTCATACTTTCTTTATGGCACTATTCAAATATTCCGTAGACTTTTCATTTAATTCTTCTAAATCTAATATAACCAATATTAATATTTATAATAATAATAATATAGTATTAATAATAAATAATAATAACAATTATAATAATAATTATTATTACTTTTATTAAAAAAAATCATTTCGAAAGGCTATGCCGAAAATTCGTGAATATCAAAAAAAATCGATATCTTTACTGATTCATGGTCAATATTTTAATAAATACGATGTCAATTGAAAAGAAATCATTGGTGAAAATTGAAAAATGTTATATTATTAATTATAATCATTAAGCAAACACTGAATCATAATTTTTTTCAGGAATTAATTAATTTGTTAATTCATCAAAAATTACTTTCGACGTTAATAACTTCTTCTCCAATTTCCTCTTGCAGGGGGGCTCCAAGAACCTCACCAAGTGCTACTAGACCCAAAATAAGTAGAAATAATTTCATGATTAAATTAATACAATTTCGCATCGGTTTTTATACTGACTTAATATTTGTTTTTTTGAACTTTTTCATTTGTTATTATCTTTTTGGCGTAGGCCATTTAGTTTGATTTGTTTACTTCGCATTCTATTGTCTGGTCAGTACTGAGCTCAATTGTTATTTTATTTTTTTAATCGAATCTCAATAAATATTTTTGCAATTGATTAAGAAACTCACCTTTTTCTCATTCCAGATATTTCCCATCTTCATTTTCTTAAAATGTCAGATGTACCCGAAAATGATCCGACAGGTCCTGGACTGATTATTACTTTCTTTATTTATATTATTAAAGATTTCAAAGATTTTATAATAAATAAATACATTATTTTCTTTTACAATAAATGGAATAAGCCTAATGAAGAGGTATTTTATCATATGGAAATATGGAAATTACATCATATCTTATTTTATCATATGGAAAGCTGTAGCATAAACGGTTCATCATCATATTGTTATTTACCTTACATAAAAAGAGGATATTTAAAGGAGTTTTGTGAGAAGGTCCTTGAAAATTAATTCATCGTGCTCGAACAAACACAAATTTTTATGGAGCATATTTCTCACAAAGAATATAAAATTTAGGTGACTTTTAATAATAAATTCATCACAATATTTGTAAATGCAGAAGGTCTGGCCAGTCACTCATTTATATTTTATACAATCTTTTAAAGTTGATAAAACTAATTAGGAAAGAAAATCATAATTGCAATTAGATCTGATTGTTGAGAAGGATGTCAAGGTATGTGAATGTTTCAAGGAGAATGGCCATAATTATTATTATAAAAATATATAAATGATAATGAAAGGAATCCAGGATGTCATGTTAAGGTTTCCTTAATATTCATTCAAAACATTTCAAATAAATAATAAAAATAAACAAATCTACAACCAGTCATCAGAATCGAATTATTTCTTGTTTAAATGTGAATCATAATCATTAAAACAAATCTCATCAAAAATATGAATAATGTTAACTAAAATAGAAACGTTTAGGATAAATTGCATTATTATGATCATTCCATTTATTGCAAAAGAAAATAAAATAATTATTTATTATAAAATTTTTGAAATCATTATAATATAAATAAAGAAAATAATAATCAGTCCAGGATCTGTCGGATCATTTTCGTCTACGTCTGACATTTTAACAAAATGAAAATGGGAAATATCTGGAATGAGAAAAAGGTAAGTTTTCTTAATCAATTGCAAAAATATTTATTGAGATTCGATTAAAAATCTAAAATAAACAATTGAGCTCACTACTGACCAGATAATAGAATGCGATTTTTGTAACTCTTTCATCGTCTTAGATTCAAATACTTTTCCACAATCTGTGTGAATTCCTTTGATGCTCCAAATCTAAGAATCCATTTTCGTAGTATTGTTTCCCTTCACCGTTTCTTCATCCTGTTTAGCGACAACAGTCAGAGAGATATATCTGCTAAATTGATCAATCATAGCGACAATATATCCTTTCTTTCTGAATGTTTCCTGTAATGGGCCACATATATCAATGTACACTTTTTCCCACGGCTCGTCTGCTGTCGCTTTATTGTCTCTTCCTTCATCTTTGTTGTCACAACTTTCGTTCTTTGACATGACTTGCATTGTCCAATTGTTTCTTTATCTGACTCTTTTATGTCTCCCATATCGTAATTATGTGCTAAATATTTTGCACCTTTTCTGCTCTTGCGTGAGATAGCAAAATATGCATACTCTTTATCATTTCTTGTCTTTTTCTCTAGATATCCATATCTTACCCTCTATAGTTTTCACCACGTTGTCTACCAGTATAATAGTTTATAACAGGTTTATAGTTTCGATAAAAACTAGAAAACTAAATCTTGCATAGTTTAAAAAATATCTCTAGAAACACACAGAATAAATGGAATAAATTTATTTAAATATGAAATTACTGTCATATTTCCGAACTTTTGAATTTTCCTTAAATGTAACTTTAAATGTGTTTTTTTATGTACGATGTCATGTTCTATAAATCAATCAATAAGTTTTTTATATTCTGCATTAATGGCTACGCAACTGGTGCGTTTATAATAACTTTTTTTATTTGATATTTATTTGTGTATTTTAATAAACTTTTGCCGCAAATATATATTATTATTTTTTGTTTATAATCTATGGTACGCTAAATAGCGATAAAAATTATATTTAAAGAAATGTTTGTTGCTATTCTGAAGGACTTGGAACGAATTATAATTTTTCACATTGCTTATTAACTTCAAATAACGCGGTTTTGATTAACACGCCGTTTTTCGGGAACCAATTAACCGCGTTAATCGATCGTTTCCTGTATTATTTAAAGTAAATATAAAAATTATATTTGGAATATTTATAAATAAAACATTTAGAAAAATACTATATTTTATATTTTTATATGACGATATAGGATAACGGCTTAAGGAGTTCTCCGAGGCTCTTAGAATATTTTATTTTCAAAAATGTTTAGTATAAACTTGTCCCGGGATAAATTCTGTAACATTGGCTAAATATAATAAATCCTCTTATTTATTACTTCTAATACAATTCCTTTATTATTCTTCATAATCTGTAATCAAGTGATCTAATGAGTTAATTAACCGTAATTTTATTTAAATTCATAAAGGCAACTAAGTTTTGAAAAAGCCCATGATAATGAATCTAGGGGTAATGAGTAACAAGAAAAGTAAATATAGTGACAATTTCTCAAAATAGGATTTCACATCAATAATTACAAGTGGAATTGAGAAACCTGAGGAAACAAATAATTCAAGTGAACAACCAAATTGACAAGCATCAGAAGATAACACCACAGTTAATAATACTAGGAGGACTTTGACAATTCGCAATGGTTGCTTATCTACCTTGATAAGAACCCATTTTGAATACGAGTTACATGAGAATGTGCACTCATATTTGGATGTATATGATTCTTCAAATACGAAATAAAATAGAGAATTTCTAATAATAACCTAGTTCAGGGGTGGGGAGTCTGCGGCTTTAGGCCGCATGCGGCCTCCGGAGCCTTATCAATATAAATCTTAATTTATATAAAAATCCATGAATTTTGAGGATTTACATATAAAAATGCTTGTGACTACTAAATTTATATATACCGTATTGTACAAGCATCCGCCGAGTACAAAGAACGAAATATAAACGAATACTTTTTGACTGCGGCCTCATTTGAAGGCGACAAATTTCAATGTGGCCTATGGAAATAAAAAGGTTCCCCACTTCTGACCTAGTTGAATTGTCTTAAGAAAATTTAAATAGTCTTCAAATTTTCCAATTTTTTTATTAATTGCCATATCGAATTTTTAAACAAATGTTTTTTATATTATTTGAAATAGTTTAATTGAGTAATTTTTTATTGAATTATAAATTTAACATATATTTTAAAAGATATTTTTCAAACTAAATGAATTAAAATCATTTCAAGAAAATATATTCTATTTTAGTCATGTTCTTACAATAAGTGAAATACAATAGTGCATTTATTAGATACTTTAAAGATAAATAAAATAAGTTTTTAAATCACAAATTAATTTAATGCTAACAATTTTTTAATCAACGGGAGGTTGAAGCAGATCATATGTCCCAGTTAACACTGACACTTCTTATGTCACAGTACACGAAAACTATATGGAGAATGAGATGCTCTTACTCTATGTTGTGCACTAGTTCGAATCCCTGACTCGAATTAGTAGTCTAAACTCATGAACTCCACACCTCCAAAGCTTCAGAATAGGATTGCGAGATACTGATTATTATCTTAAAGAGAGAACCAGTATTAAACCCAGTTCGATTTACTCGATCTAAAGTTGTACAAGCTATACATGCGTCCCAATCAATCTACGACTAGAAAAGTGAAACACCATGGGCGAATGTTTGTGATTCTCGGACAATCTATGAATAGTAATATGCAAAATGTTTAGATCAAGATTTACAAGTGTCAAAGACCGTCCGTTGGAAGCAAAGCAAGTCGTCAAGGTGAAAATTAAGAGTACGATGCCTAAAAAGAGCCTGAATCAATACTGTTTGTTATTTATTAATATTATTAAAACTTCTTGGTTTGAAACAATTGTTGAAAAAGAGTTCCGAAATGTGTAGAATGTGATGAGGTATGACTGAATGTGATGGCAAGACCAGTAACAAGTACTGGGTAATAGAATTCAGTCGTAAGAGATATTTCCATTATAGATTATCCCTTTACAAAAACTAAAATAATCGATGAATTGATGGAGAGGGCGTGGTTCTGTTCACTGTTTTTCTGACTATGAGGAACCATTTCTGTTTTAGTGATACAGTTAATGGAAAACCTGCGAGCTGATTAAATGCATAGACAAAATTGAGAAGCTTATGAGAAGGTGCCAGATGAAGGCCGCCTAGTTCCAACCAGAGGTCATGCACAAATGAAATCAGCGTATCGGGCAGTCACAGATGCAGTTCACTCAGGATTAGGTTGAAGGATCTAGGAAATATCATAGGTCAGGTCGGATAGATGAAAACTCACATGATTCAACGAGCAATACCACCTAGAGATAAACCTCGGCAAAGCAACGAGAAATGTAAATCAAGCAAGAAAGGCTCAACATCACACATGAAAGGAAGAGCAAACAGAAACGCATGCCAGTTGGACCTTCAAATACCAACTGTATAAATACCATTAATTGTGCAGTATCAATCACATATGTTGACTCTGGTCTCCGAATGGAGACTTGGGTTCATAACCCACTTCTGACACCAATGTGGTGGTTAATGGAAAATAAAACATTGAAATAAATGATGACAATCGAAACTGTAGTTTTATAGGTTAGCAATCAATTTTTAAACGAAATATAAAGTTTATTTATAATTTCCAAAACTGCTGATTACAAATTATCAAGAGAAATTACATTCAACTTTCAAAATTTACAAAGTTATCGAAATAATATTGATAATCTATTATATTACATTCGTCACGCACACTCACTCACACTCAGATACAGCGCAAGCACACAAGCTATGGCCTGATGTGGCAATAAATATTCTCAACTAGAATAACACCTCATATAAGGTGGCTTTCTTGTCTCCTGATCCGGTCACTATATATTTCTCGTCAGCAGATATATCGCAACTCAGAACTGATGAGCTCTCATTGGACTGAAAGAGATTGGCTCCATAAGGCATTCGCCATGCGTTCAACAAATGATCTTTTCCTGTGCTGGCGAACCATTTGCCAGATGCGGCATATTTGAGAGATAGTACGCAACTGTCATGAAGTGTGAGTTGATATTTTTCCAAATTCTGTTTGGAGACGTTCAAGATTTCCACCTGGCTAGACTCCATACCGACGGCAAGCCATTCACCAGATGGACAGTATCCGAGAGAGAATATCTGAGATTGAAAATCATATTTACTGATTTGTCGATTGTCAGCGCGACCCATTTCTCTGATATCCCAACACCGGACAGTATTATCGAGACCACCCGTCCATAAACTGTTCCCATTGGGTGTAATGTCAATGCATGAAGCGCCGTCATTGTGACCTTGAAAGTGTTTTATCATCGATTGATTATGAATGTTGGTGTGGGTATCTTAGATTTATATTTTATTTTATTTATTTTTATTTTATTTTATTTATTTTATTAATTAATTATTTTTTAAACATAAATATGAAAAAAAAAATATTGAAACGGGTGATGGTGGCGAACCGGTAATTATCGCCACCAGTCTTTCGAACACCCCCGGATCGATTCTATAATGTGCACACTTATTTCTTGGTTGTTTTCGGACCTCTTTCGGATTCGCTTTCGAATTCATTTGTACTTTCGAGCAGCACACTTAAAACGCCGATGAAATCGTATTCGAGCGAGAAGCGAATAATAAGGTGTGCTGCTATTATCGGATTGATTCTGATTATGGGCCTGGCCAGCTTGTATATTGGAAGAGATTTGATAAACGAAAGAGGTTGAAATAAAAAAAATGATCCGGATCAAAAAAACTGTTGAGAGGACAGTGAAAAAAAAAATACCACTGTCCTCTCAGAGCAGTTTTACTATTTTCATAAATTTTTTTTATTGGATTTTTTATGATGTTTTTTTTCTATTTTATTTTTTTATTAATAACCAGCAATTTGCCAATCCGGCGACTTGCTAGTCGACATCCCAAGTAGTGTGTATATATCCCTAAACAACGCGGCCCCTCAAGTTTTTCATAATGCCATTTTTCTTTTCCATTCTCTTTATAGGACTTTTTTCTAAGGGATTATGTGAAATAAAGGCATAAAATTAAAATGTTAATTATATTTATTTATATTTATTGAGAAGTGATAAATAGCATAAAAGTGTAAATTTTAGGCCTTTTTTAAAGGAATTATGTGAAATAGAGCATGAAAATAAGGGGCTTCAAACTTAAAACCGTTGGATTGAGTTTTTTAAAATAAGGGGTAAAATGATATAAAAGTATAGATTTTAGGGCGTTTTTTTAATATTTTAAGTGAAATGGAGGCATGAAAGCTTGGGGGGCTGTGTTGGTTAGGGATATATACACACTACTTTTGAAAAATTAAATTTTTCTCTTTAGGTAGGGTATATAAAGTAGTACCTATCTGGTTCTTACTGCATAGTGCAACATGAATATCAAATGCTTTTTCATGTCGAAAACCATTGAGACAATTGGGGCACCAGTTCACTTTAATTCTAACGCCGCATTCACTGCTAGAGTGACAATTCATTAATCTTTGTAAGTTAAAAACTGCAGTGTAATGAAAATTATCACCGTCTTCCAATAAAAGTAAGTATAAGGGTTCACCACCTATAACCTTAGATCGGTGAATTATATCCAATTTGGGATGATGTGGAATATAATTATCGTCAACTATATTTTCAAAAGGCTTAGCTGAGGTCGTTCTATAAGTTAAAACATTTATTGCTAAATTTAAATCCTTATTTTTCATCTCGAATTTAGGAATATCACATAGTTTCATTGGACAGTCGGAAATGGGGTCAAAATTTAACTCGTCAAGATAATTTTCATAGGAACTAACTCTATTTCTATTTATATGTACTACATTACGTTTTAAAAGTGCTAAAATACTATATATAAAGCACATATCATCAGTGTTTTTGACGTTTACTATTGATTTTTTAGATTTTAAAGCTGATGGGGTGGGGATGTAACTATGTCCAGCTAGCCTATTCATATGTGTAAATTTTGTTAATATAAAATCTACTTCTTTGATTTTAACAAACCGCCATCCACTACCTAAATATGTGAATTTTTCTATTTTATTATTTAATTTGTGAACCCCCTCACTTAGAAAACTATCTGAAAAAGCCTCTGCCCTATTCGAGAAGAAATTATCTTTAATTTCACCATCTTTTTCAAATTGAATCAATACGGAGAATTGTATTTTCACCGACCCCATTCTGATTATTTCATGATTTAACTTATTAACGATTTTATTGGTTATGGTTATTTGAATGATGTTATCCTTCTCTACATTAAATCGTAGATTCTTTCAAACCCCCTTAAAATCAATTTCGATTTCAGGTTCATCGTCAATATCGACTGAACCGCCTACTTGAATATTATTAACCACATCATTGACAGTTATTTGATTTAATTTATTAATTTTAGAGGGAGCATCAGACCCAATACTAACAGCAGGTCTTTTTAAATTATTTATATTATTATTTACATTAATAACATTGTTAATTATAGGTTTTGTAATATTATTTACATGTTTTATATGTTTTGTATTAGTTTTAATTACATGTTTTGTAATATTATTTACAGGTTTTGTATTATTTACATTAGTTTTAATTACAGGTTTTGCGGTATTTCGCAGTGTGTTAAAAAAATCCTTTTTATTTAAAGAGAACTGATTTAAATGGGATTTATGTATACTGTAAAACTCTAAATATTTAATGCTATGGGAAGTCTCGCATATTGGGCATATATAGTACTTGATGCCATAAAATTTACGACCATAATATTTTTTCATCACTTTGTGACATAATTTTGAGTGACCAGTTGAAGACTGGCAGTAATGTGGATAAAATTTACCTGTTAATTATTTTTAAAAATTAATATTAGTCATGAAATTGTATTTATATAACATTTATATTTCTTTTACGCAATTATCATTTAGTTCTTATAAGGATTTTACAATTATTGATATATGTTTCATTTAAAAACATTATAAAAATGAAATAAATATTAATAATTGTAAAATATTAATAAAGTCTTGTAAACTATAATATGGGATTTTATTATTATTATTATTATTATTATTATTATTATTATTATTATTATTATTATCAACATTATTATTGATGTAGCTCCATGCTCACTGCAGACTACATTTAATAAAGGGTAATTATTACCTAATAAATAAATAGTTTGATGTAGCTGCATGCTCACTGCAGACTACATTTAATAAAGGGTAATTATTACCTAATAAATAAATAGTTTGATGCAGCTGCATGCTCACTGCAGACTACATTTAATAAAGGGTAATTATTACCTAATAAATAAATAGTTTGATGCAGCTGCATGCTCACTGCAGACTACAAGATATATTTATTATTATTATTATTATTATTATTATTATTATTATTATTATTATTATTATTATTATTATTATTAATATTATTATTATTATTATTTTAACTAATGTAGATGCTCATTGCAAACTACAAGGACTATTTTATAACTATAATTTCTTAAAACTTTTTAACATTTGTATAACCTAATAATTTCATAATAATTTTATCATATTAATTTCATCATTTCTTCATAATAATTTCATCATTTCTTCATTTCTTCATAATAATTTCATCATTTCCTTCATTTTGATCATATTTTACAAATGTTAAAAAGTTATTAAGAAATTTTTAATTAATTACAAATGTTATTAATAAATCTTTAAAAACAAAATGTTATTAGAAAATCTTTAAAAAACAAAATATAAAAATAAATATAATCTTACATTGTGATTCCTGGTCGGAATCAGATTCCTCATCAGAGAGGACTTCCTCAGTATATGTGAGGGCATTAACCGGAGCATGAGCTGGAGCATGAGCATTAATTGGAACATGAGCTGGAACATGAGCATCATCATTGCTAATAACAACATATTCTAAATTTTCTAATAAATAAAATAAAATAAAATAAATTTACGTGATTTGGTGACATCATTTTCAATATCATCTATTATTTTACAGGGTCCATCATTTTCAATGATTTCGCAATCACCTAAATTGAATTTTTAAATTTATAAAATAAATAAAATAAATTTACTCGTATCATCATCACTAATAATAATACTTTCCCGATTATAAATGTTTTCTGTAACTTGAAACCATAAATTCTCTAAAATAATAAATAATAATAATAATAATAATAACTAAATAATTTACCATTTTCACCCATCAACATGGCATTCAAAATATTGTGTAAATCTGCGTCCATTTTAATTTAAAATTTCGTTATTTGTAAATTTAAAATAATTGTGACAAATTTTAGATTTGTCAATGTTTATATAGATCAGGAATATTTCCATGTCTCAACCAATCAGAATTTAGACACATTCCTGAATATTTTTCCTCTATCAGCCAATCAAATGGTATCTACTTCATGGGACTGACTATATTTGTTAGTCATGACTTTGTGCATGCACAATGATTGTGTTGTCTTTATTTGGGTAATAATATTAATAATATTAATAATAATAATAATAATAATAATAATAATAATAATAATAATAATAATAATAATAATAATAATAATAATAATAATAATAATATTAATAATAATAATAATAATAATAATAATAATAATAATATTAATAATAATAATAATAATAATAATAATAATAATAATAATATTAATAATAATAATAATAATAATATTAATAAAAATAATAATAATAATAATATTAATAATAATAATAATATTAATAATAATACTAATAATAATAATAATTAAAATAATAATAACAACAAAGGATACAAAATACATTTATTAAACATCAAATTTTTTATACAACAACCAAGCTAAACAATGTTGACCACATGTTTGTGTCAATGGATTTTGAAATATAGTTTTATTATATACAATAAGTTTCCTCATTGTTTGATACTGGCTTGATTATCTGGATGAATTAATGGGCAACTATTGCTTGGTAAAATAGTATAAAAATTCACTTTACTAGATCCTTTTCTGATATCCATGATGGGTTTTGATAAAGTAGGTAGATAGTGGCCCGATGCCGCAATTACCCCCGGGGGGGGGGGTCTGCGGCAAGAATTTTTTTTGCGGCACGATTATTTTTGCGGCAACTTTTGATTACGCAATTTTTCAGACTATAGTGAGCGGGTCTCGATGGTCCTGGGAATTTCAATACAAAAATTTTTTTTCAATACAAAAACGATGGTCCTGGGATTTTCAATACAAAAATCAGACTACCAATAAAAAAGCATGGAATTTTCACACTATAGTGAGGGGGTCTCAATGGTCCTAGGATTTTCAATACAAAAAAATTTTTTCAATACAAAAACGATGGTCCTGGGATTTTCAATACAAATAAAATTTTTTCAATAGAAAATCCGACTATCAATAAAAAAGCATGGTAATTTAAGGTCTCAGGATATTTTCAATACAAAAATCCGACTATCAATAAAAAGGATGGATTTTTCGAATTAAATTAAGGTGGGTCTCCTTGGTCCTGAGAAAAAGGTGGTCTACACTAAAAAACGTGGTAAATTTTTCAATTAAAGTAAATAATGGTTCTAAAAATTATATTACATTAAATAATGGTCCTATAAATTAAATTAAAGTATATTATGGTCCTAAAAATTAAATTAAAGTAAATTATGGTTCTAAAAAAATTAAATTACAGTAAATTATGACTCTAATTTTTGAATTAAAGTAAATAATGGTCCAAATTTTTAAATTAAAGTAAATTATGGTCCAAATATTTGAATAACAGTAAATTATGGTTCTAAAAATTAAATTAAAGTAAATTATGGTCCAAATTTTTGAATTAAAGTAAATAATGGTCCAAATTTTTAAATTAAAGTAAATTTAGGTTCTAAAATATTAAATTAAAGTAAATAATGGTCCAAATTTTAAAATTAAGTAATCAATGGTAAAAAATTTAAATAAGTAAATTAAAGTAATAATTTTTAAATTAAGTAATCAATGGTAAAAAATTTTAAATAAGTAAATTAAAGTAAATTAAAGTAAGATTTTTAAATTTATTAACAAAAAGTTGAAATAATAGAAGGTGTTTGAGAATTGAAATTTTTTAATGAAAATTTTTATGAATTATTTTTCAATGGTAATTTTTAATAGAAATTTTTATGGAATAATTTTTAAGATAATTTTTAATGAAAATTTTTATAGAATAATTTTTAAGATAATTTTAGATGGAAATTTTTAAGATAATTTTTAATGAAAATTTTTATGAAATATTTTTGAAAGACAAATTTTAATAATAGTTCAACAACAAACCAACAACTTAGTACCAACAACCAGATACCTACAACTAGTTACTAACAACTAGTTACCTGATACCAAGTACCTACAACTAGTTACTAACAGCCAGTTACCTGCTACCAAGTACCTACAACCACCTAACAAATACTTACAACCAAAAACAAACAACCAACTAGGTACCATCTACCAAGTACATACAACCAACAACAACCAAGTACTAAGCATTATCAACCAACTACTAAGTACTAACAACCAAAAACAAGCAACCAACCAGATATCTACAACTAGATACCTACAACCAACTAGCTACCACCTACCAAGTACTAACAACTAAAAAAACCAACTAACAACTAGCTACCACCTACCAAGTACTTACAACCCACAAAAACCAGCTAACAACTAACTACAACCTACCAACTACTCACAACCGTCAACAACCAGGTACTAAGCATCATCAACCAACAACTAAGTACCTACAACCACCTACCCATTAACTAGCTACAACCGGCTAACAACTAGCTACAACATACCAAGTACTTACAACCAGATGACCACATGAAATTATTGGTTAAATATGAAAATAAGGATTATATTTAGTTGTTAAGTAAATTATGGTGTAAAATTAAGTAATAAAGAATAATTAGGTAAATTAAGGATAAATTAAGGAAAATTAAGGTTCAAAATTTTAAATTAAGTAACCAATGGTCCAAATTTTTAAATTAAAGCTAAATAAGTAAAAAAAAGTAAATTAAAGTAAATTAAACTATGATTTTTAAATTTATTATCAAAAGATTGAATAACCACCAACTTTTTTGAGAAATGTAATTTTTAATGATAATTTAAATGGAAATTTTTTTTTAAGTTAATTTTAGATGTAAAGTTTTTTAAGTCAATTTTAAATGTAAAATTTTAATGAAATAATTTTTAATAGAAATTTTTATAGAATAATTTTTGAAGATAATTTTAAATACAAATTTTTATGAAATATTTTTCAAAGTCAAATAAAAATGTTAATGGAATAATAATAATAATGATAAAAATAATAATAATAATAATAAAAATAATAAAAATAATAATAATTCAACAGTTACCAACAATCTGTTACTGATTATTTTTAACTAGGTGCTAACAAATAAGTACCAAATACTTTCAACAGAATACCACGTACTAACTAACTCTCAAACAACCACATACTTACAACTAACTACTTACAATCAACTAAATATTCTTCATTGTATTTTATGAAATGCTTTTTAAATTAATATTTTTTATCTATCTTCAAAAATATGTTTAATTACAATCAGTAGAAAAATCATTTCAAAATGTCTAAATTTAACTAAAATGTTGATTTTCATCAAAAAACCACAACTCAATCACTTTAAAACACCACGTGAAATTCAAAATAATTTAATTTACAAAACATTCTGTTTTTAATTGATTACTACTGACTTATTATTGCAAAGTAAAAATCGCATTCAATAAATACTTATTGTTGATCAGTTTTATTATATATACTCTGAGTTTATCCGACAGGATGTTTTGACCCCCTAAGGGTACTGGTCGTAAGGGTACTGGTCGTAAGGGTATTGGTCGTAAGGGTATTAGTCGTAATGGTATTGGTAACACTCAACCACCACCTACCCATTAACTAGTTACCATGTACTAACAACTAGGTCTCAAACAACTAAATACTAAACACTTACAACCACATACTAACAACCACTATCAAAACCCATCGAGAAATTAACAAATGTCAACCTACAACTAGATACTTACAATAAGATACCAAACGCTATCAGTCAAGTACTTACAACAAGTTACCAAGCACTATCAGCAAAATACTATCAACTAGATACCAAGTAACAACAATCAACTAACAACACATAAAAATAATAGCAATTAAATACAAAATATTCTTCATCACATACACTATCTTCTTATCAAAATCTAAAAAGTCAATCAGATACCAACTACCAAGTACCAACTACTAACAACCAACAACTAACAAATTGATCTTTAAAAGAAAATACTTATCACTTGAAATATTGGATGACAAATTAATTGAACTCAAGGCATCAATAACTTGATAAAAATTGATTAAATAATTATAAAAATTTAAATTATTCGAAATAAATATTATAAAAATATAATTAATGGACAGGAAAGAACTTTAAATTCTATTCATTAATCATCAAGTAAATAAAAAAAAATACTGATCATTCAAGTTGAATCAACTAAGATAATAAATTAATAAAAATTTTGAAATAAGATCTAGTAGATAATTGATTTAGATTGAATAAATTAATTGAAATAAAATTAATTTTAATCTTATCGATAAGTACTTGTTAAAGATCATATATTCGCCTCAAACTAACAAGTTTCCTTAAAATCCCTTAAATGACTATATTTCTACCCTTAATCCATATTATTACAAATATCATCAAAAAAGCATCAAATTTCCCTGAAATAACTCTATCTTTAAAGATTAGTATTTTATCGATAAATATCCTTAAAAGGTTATATATTTACCTCAGACTAATAAGATTGCTTAAAATCCCTTAAATGACTATAATTCTAACTTTAATTCATATTATCACGAATAATTCACTAAAATCATCTAAAAAACATGAAATTTCCCTGAAATAACTCTATCTATAAAGATTAGTATTTTATCGATAAATATCCTTAAAAGGTTATATATTTACCTCAGACTAATAAGATTGCTTAAAATCCCCTTTAAATGGCTATAATTCTAACTTTAATTCATATTATCACGAATATTTCCCTATTGATAAAACCAGTCATAATTAAATTTTTGTTCTAAATGCAAATCACTGTACTCGAAATTTTAAATAAATATTACTACAATATAACTGACTAGGTCCCATTGAAATATTAAATTTATCCATTCAATAAAATATATTTCTTCAAATGGTCTTATTTTACCGATATTCAACCGATTTAATTATTAATTAAAATCAAGATTTCTTCCAATAAAGATCAATTTTATTTAGTTGTCGATGTTTTAAATCAATATTTCTCCACTTTTGTCATTCTCCGCCTAAATAAAGATAAAAATAATTTAAAGTTGATGTCAATTCCAATTATCTGTAAAGATTTCATTATCAAAACCAAGTAAATCGATCATTATCCCTACTTAATAAAACATTGTTCTAAATTAATTTACTGTGCATTAATCACAACCTAATAAAATGATATAATTTCACATTATTATTGATTCATAATTTATATTTGAATATTGACATTTACCTTAAAACATTGATATTTTACCAACATTTCCCTTTCAATGATATATTCCCATCTTAACCCATCCTTCATTAAATTAAATCGACTATATCCCCCCATAAAAACATATATTCCCATCTAAACCCATCTCTCATTAAATTTAACCGACTATATCCCCTTAAAAGATCATATTTTCTTACCTTATCCGATCCCTCATTAAATCTAATCGATAATATCCCATCTTATCCGATCTCTCAGCAAATATTTCTACCCTTTTAAACATCTATCTGATTATATTCCTTAATTCTACCCACTTGAGGTTATATCCTCCTTTTATATATATCAATCCTCTTAAAATCCTTAGAGAACTGCAAAATATGACTTTTAATTAATTCTTCCATTGAAATAATTTAGAAGCTAAATAATAAGAGCCCACTAAAAGATCAAAATTCACTAAAATTTCTACAAATATTTACCATCAAATACCTAATTGGAGATGATACATATATTGATTGATTATAATTCTTCATCGATTCAACCAATCATTTTCAAGCAATAACAGCAAACTAAATTTCTGTATATCATACAATAATTATCAAGTAAATTTAAAGTCATTGATAAAGTTAACTGGTTTCTTAGCTTATGTTTTTTAAAGTGCATCAATGTGTAAAAAAAAAAAAGAAAATTATTGAAAAATTATTTAGTCAAATACATTACAAAGTTATCATCAAAAATCACTTAATTATTTACCTAATTGTCAATAGTAGTAAGATGTGTCACCTCCAGGACATGTCACATCCAGGACAGGTCAAGGTCAAATTTTTTAAGGTCAAGGTCGAATTTTTAAAGGTCAAGGTCAAATTTTTAAGGTCAAGGTCATTTTTTTTTAAGGTCAAGGAATAATAATAATTTACTGATATCATTCACACGTGATTTAGTAACAGTTCACAGTGCAAATCCTGTGATTTCCGTTGATGTAATCGATTATCATCGCATAATTTCATACCACATGTTATCCCTTCAATTATTTTAATCAATAATAATTAAGTATTTTTCTGATAGTAATAATAATAATAATAATAATAATAATAATAATAATAATAAAATTTTTACAAATAATTACTATTATTATAAGAACTTTTATTTCTTCCAATTTCACCACTGATTATAATATCCATTGAATTGAAAAGAGAGTTTGAAGATTATAAATCAGTAATATATCGATGTTTGTTGACTCTCACAAATTGTCGGCACTGCCTTTTTAAGTGAATTTGATCATTATTACATTAAATATTTATTGTTGGATAATTACATTTAAAAGGTTCAACCAATTTCATAAATCAGCTTTGAATCACTTTAATATAAATCTTCATAAGAAATTACTTTATTATTATTATTATTATTATTATTATTATTATTATTATTATTATTATTATTATTATTATTATTATTATTATTATTATTATTATTATTATTATTATTATTATTATTATTAATATTTACATCAACTCAAATTTAACAAGGTTAGTCACACAAATCGAATTCTGAAATCAAACAAATGCATTTAATAAAAATTAAAGTCATCGACATACACAACCGCCGCCTGCTCGCCCGCCCGCCGCCCGCCCCGAAGGGGCTGGCGCGGTAGTTTGTAAATTTGGTTTAGTTTGAATATTATTATTATTTGATACATAGTTTTATTATTTACAATATTCAAAGTATTAATAACAAAGGTAAAGAAATAAATGTTTATAGTATGATACTCATTATTATACATTGAACATGCTTTACATTTGCGAACATTTTAAATTTGAATTTTAAGGATTACTTTCGATCGATTATATTGAATAATGGTTCATTAAAAAGGTCTCATTTTTTTTTGGATTTTTGTGAAAAGTTGTAGGTTAGGCTGAAAATTAATTAGTAAAAAATTGGCACTTTTTGTGTTGTTGAAATAATTGAAATAAATATTTTAAAAAATGTAAAAACTGAAACGTTAAATATCATTTCAAGTTTGCTTGTCTTTTTATTATATGTATCGTGTTGAAATATCTAATTTTCTTATAATCTATCTATCGATCATCTTGTTGCTTTTGAATAATAGTATAAACATAATTATTTTTTTTCATTTTAATTATTTTCAACCATGTCGGAAAAAGGTAAAATATGAATTTTATGTTTATTAATTCTTTTTTTTTTATTTAGCATATATAATCAATTTTTTGATTGAAAAATTAGAGGAAATATCTAATGTAAAAATTAGAGAATTTATGAATGTTCCAGAGAAATTAAAATGGCCGTATTCAGACGATGAAATTAATGAAGATGATATGTCATATGAATCTGAAAATATTTCCCAGCAAGAAGATGAATATACTGATTTGCCTAGTGAAGAACTTAAGTCATGTATTGAGAATTCTACAACAGATAAATTACCAAATGAATCTAAACAAGAAGATGAATCTATTGTTTTTACTAATTGTATTGATCATATTGTTGAAAATATAATGAAAAGAGATTGTATTGAAGATTAATAAATTTAAAACTTTAGTTATTTTCAATGATTTAAAAACACCAAAACACTAATAAAGATGTATTAAATAAATTTAACATGAACAATGTTTCTCTTCAAACTTATCTTCGGCTTTTATAATTTTCCAAATTGGTTTGATTCGGTCTCTGCTTACATTATACCCTTGAATTAATATGGTAACCATGCAGGTTATTTTGCTCATCTTACCACCATTGGGAATCATATCCAAATCGTTTCTAATGAACATATCTTCATCATCAAATTCAATATTTTCATTGATCCTCTGAAATAATTGTCCCAATAGCATCTTGTCGTGAAACTTGATTTTGGAAAGTCTCACATTGTAGAAACATTTTTCCAGAGTTACTGGTTCCTAACAATAAATAATAATAATAATAAAATCCAAAATAATTTATAGAAACTTACCTTAAATGTATAGGAAATTGGACAATACAAATAATTTAGTTTGTATTGCATGAATTCGACTGGCTTTTTTGTATCCACTCGAACATTGACCAAGGTTTCCGTGGATAATGTCGCTTCTTTAAATTTCCTTTTTCCGAATTCCTGAGCGGCATCTGCATTTTTTCTCTTCAAAACTCCTAGATTAAAAAACTACTAAATGGAATATGTGTAAACGACAACAAACCTGTAATTTGATTATCCATTTGTAGTTATAATATTTAATAATTTGAACCAGATATTTTATACTAATTTCATTGTAAACAAGTTTCAAGTGACAGGCATGATCAAAACGTGATCAACTAGTTCATTTTATGCTAAATAACAAAGTCTGAAATGATTTATTGTACACAAAGAAATATTATAGGTTAATTAAGGTTATCACAAAACAAATATAATTATATTTTATTACAACAATACATTTTTTCGCAATTCCACAAGTAATGCATGAATTATTTCTCGTTTCTGTAGATTTACAAAACATGTACAACTATCATCCCCACAAGTATTCTGCATATTATTTTTACAAAAATCACAATTTTCAACATCATCGGTATAACATGTAATCGTAGCATGATCCATATGAATTAAATCTATTACATTTATTCCAGTTATTTCATAAATTTTGTAAAACACAACTTCTGGAGCACAATACATTAAGGAATTGTTCAAATTCGGATAAAAATCTTCAATTTTATCAATCAAATTTTTTAGTATAGTTTCTAAACAAAAATCAGTAAATTTAAAATAAAAACAGTTACCTTCATGTTCAATCATTGTTGAATAAATATTCAAGCAAATCCTCGTTACTTATATTTTGAAAAGAAATTGTTAAAGATCCAATCAAATCCTTTACATCGTTTATAATTCCTTCAACAATAGTATGAAAATCTAAATTTTTAATACCTAGTACAACTATTTTACCACTCGAAAATATATTTACACATAGTGGATTATATTTTGTATAACGCAGAGCGGGAAATAATTCAGGCTCATATATACAATCTCCATCTAATAACTTTGCTAAATTATTCAAATTAATAGATTGTTCAACCTTGGTAGCTATAGTAAGACTTTGAACTTGAATATCTTTGATATTATATTGCAAATTCTCGAATTCGATAGGCTTCTTACAACCCATTATACGACATTTACCATTTTTGAAAAATATAATAGTATATTTTCCAGTTTTGTCAACATATTGTTGTGGTTTACACTTGGGGAAATTCATCATACCAACAGTTTCCAAAGACACACGACCTCTATAATTAATATTTGTCAATATTTCTACTGAATATTTAAAAAATCAAGTATATATATATATATATATATATATATATATATATATATATATATATATATATATGTTATATTATAGAGTAATTAAATCAATTTATTCTTTACGATATAAACAAAATTAATTTTTAAATAAATATTAAAAATGGAACTAAGAAATGATGCTGTATATCAAATAGTCGGACCAAGTGGTAGCGGCAAAACTTTGTTTGTTTGCAAATTACTAAAATCACATTTATTTGAATCAAAATTTAACAAAATGTATTGGCATCGAGGTGCTGATCAAGAACACGGATTGACTCAATCAAGTTTCTGTAAATTGAAAAATATGAAAATAGTAGAGGGATTTGATAAAAATTGGTCCAGTAGACTAAAGAAGGGGGATGTCATAATTATTGATGACTTGTATCAAGAAGCTAATAAAGAAAAGAATTTCAATAATTTATTTACCAAAATCAGTAGACACGTTGGTGTAACTGTTATTTTTATAACTCAAAATCTATTTCATCAAGGTGGTGCACATCGAACACGTAATTTAAATGTACAATATTTAGTTATTTTCAAGAATCCTAGAGATGCAACAGTGATTGATTTTCTTGCACGTCAAGCATACCCTAACAATCGTAATTTTCTTATCAGTGCATTTCAAGATGCTACAAAAATACCTCATGGATATATATTTCTTGATTTCACACAACAATGTCCCGATGATTTACGAGTAAAAACAGATATTTTCAACCCAAAAGGTGCCATGGTTTATAAACAAAGTTTTGTATTGAAAATCCCAGGACCATCGTTTTTGTATTGAAAAAAATTTTTGTATTGAAATTCCCAGGACCATCGAGACCCCCTCACTATAGTCTGAAAAATTGCGTAATCAAAAGTTGCCGCAAAAAAAATCGTGCCGCAAAAAAAATTCTTGCCGCAGACCCCCCCCCCCGGGGGTAATTGCGGCAGCGGGCCACTATCTACCTACTTTATCAAAACCCATCATGGATATCAGAAAAGGATCTAGTAAAGTGAATTTTTATACTATTTTACCAAGCAATAGTTGCCCATTAATTCATCCAGATAATCAAGCCAGTAAATTCATGGTCAATCTCCAAAATCCGATTGCACTGCAAGATTTTACATTCGTGTACAATACATTCCCATTTTATAGTCAATGTAAGATTGATTTCAAAAGGAATGTTATGAAAACATGTAGTAGTATCTTTATTATCAGTAATTATGATAAAACATATCATATTCCGAATCAAATATTAGATCCGCATTGCTCTATGTTTACAAGGATGGATTAAATATCAGTTGTGATTTTAAACCATTTACAATAACATTCGAATATATTGAAGATGCCAGACGAATGGGTTGCAATAAGTTGAAAAATGAAGTTATGGAAACAGAATATTTATTACGCTTTGATCTATTTGAAGCAAACAGTGTAATGAGAGAAGAAATCAAAATATCAGTGTCGTATAATAATGAAGTTGAAGAATCATTCACCTTTGCTGACGAATTATATATTGATAAACTTGATGTATTACTTAAATATTTAAAGTATAATTGTTCACACATATTTAAAAGTTTGGACATTGTGAAAGATTTGTTATTTACATTCAGTTTGAATGATGACATTTGCGAAGTTACATTTGATAAAAATTTGACAAATACACTTGGATTAGAGAAGCAGCAATATCGGGAAAAATCGGCTGGTATACGTAAACCAAGAATACTTGAACATCATCAACAAATGTTCATATATACTAATATTATTGAGCCTATAATAGTTGGTGATTCCAGTGTTCCTCTATTGAAATCAGTATGGTTTGGAAAATATGAACATGATGAAGTTGTCAATATAAATATCGATAATCCCATGTATTTACCAATTTCAAGCTCATGTATAAACAATATAGAAATAAATATTCGTGACGATAGTGGAAAACTTATAAACTTCCCAAAAGACTCAAAAACTCATTTGACACTACATTTTCGTAAAGTAGATGGCTAATTCCGATATTATTAGTATGTATAGTGATAGCCAATCTGGCGGTGAATTACCATATTTTATTGGTAAACAGTACGGATCAGGTTGGTTAAAAACAATAGGGAGATTTGCACTTCCTATTCTTAAACGTATTGGTAGTTTTGGTATGAAAACTGCAAAAGATGTTATTATGAATGAACAGAAAATATTACCATCTCTAAAAACAAATGCTTTAGCTGAATTAGGGAAAGTTTTACCAGGGGTTGCAGGTATGTTTCAAAAAGATGAGCCCCCAGTCCCAGATCACGCTCCAAAACGTAAAGGACATGGAATATCGCGTATAAACAAACGAATGAAAGGACATGGAACTATATTTGCAAAATGATTTGTGGTAAATCTGAATTATGTATATTTGATAGACCATCGCCCCAGGCTGTAATAGAATTTGGGGCATTTGAGGAAGTTTTTCCTATGAATTCTATTACCGATAGTAGAAATGATGTAGAATTTTACATCAATGGTTCTCAAACAGAATATTTAGATTTGAATGATACTTCATTGATTGTTCAAATCAAGGTTATAGATAAAGATAAAAAGGCTTTGGGTGATGCTGATGCTACAATACCTAATAATATTTTGTTTCATACACTTTTTAAAGATGCTATTCTTGGATTTAATAATATCAAGATTGAAGGTGGCAACAATACATATATCCACAAGGCGATAATAGAAACTATTTTAAATTATAATACCGACACCAAAAATACATGTCTTACTCCTATGGGTTATGCAGCAACTGATGACGAACGGAAAAAATGGATTAAAGGCTCAAAGATTTTCACCATGTGTTCATCATTACAACTCGATTTTATGGATCAACCAAAATATTTACTTCCAGGAGTCAATGTACACATTAGACTGAAAAGAACCGATTCTTCTTTATCATTAACTAGTGGTGCTGGTCAACCAATATGTCAATTAGTTGATGCAAAATTACTAGTAAGAAGAGTTCGAGTTGATCCGTCGGTATTAGCAGGTCATCAGTTGGGTCTTAATTCTAAGCATGCAATCTATCCTCTGAAAACAAAAGAAATTGTTTCATTTGCAATAGCCAAAGGTGCTTCTTCCTTCTATAAGGAACAAATATTTGGAGATAGAAGAATGCCAAACTTTATTCTGGTAACATTTCAAGGTGAAGCACAATATAATGGTTCATATAGTGCCTCAAGCTCAATTTTCAAAACCTTTGGTGTTACATCTCTAACTTTGTCGAAAAATACTGATTATCGAGAAACATATACTCAAGATTTCGATAGTGACAATTACTGTGCTACATATATGCAGAGTATTGTTAGAAATATGGGATATTTAGATAAAAATTTGAATTGCGGCATAACTCTTGAAGAATTCAAAACCAAATATCCATTCTTTACATTTGTTTTGGCCCCAGATTTTGATTTGAATCAGAGTCAATTACCTCAAAATGGAAATTTACGATTAGATATAAAGTTTGCAAAAGCTATTACAGAACCTGTGCATGTTATAATATATGGAGTATTTGAAAATGAAATTCAAATTACTGCAAATAGAACGGTTCTGGTATAAATGTATACAGAAATACAGAAAGTTGTCATGGAGTAAGTTGTTTTTTATACTGTTTAATTTATTAAAATAGTTCTGTTCAGGTTAATCGAATTGGAAAACAAATATTAGGAAATGAATTTTTAGGAGTTTTTCCTCTCGATAAAATACCATTTTTGAAAAATAATCAAGCCATAATCGTCAATACCCATTCATCTCATCTCGGCGGAGAGCATTGGATTGCAATCTATATGAAACCAGATAAGATACATGTATTCGATCCTATGGGTTTCTATTATCCTGCTTTATTGGTTTCGAAACTACAAACAATGGGCAAACCTATTGTATATAATAAAACAATGTATCAACACCCTTTAACTCGTACGTGCGGACAACATTGTTTAGGATGGCTTATGTCTATTAAATAATAAATGTTTTTATAAAAATGTGTTTTTATTATTTTATAATTATTATTATTATTATTATTATTATTATTATTATTATTATTTTGAAATATGTTTTATATTATTAGAATATTAAAAAATTCAGTCATGCACGGTGCATGATCCGTACATGATTGTTAGTAATTGTAATGGTAATAATAATAATAAATTTAATTGTACTTTATTCTAAGACTGACCGGATTCGCAAGTAATTAGAATAAATATTTGTTTAAAATGTCAATTTTACAGGTTTATATAAACTTATTATTTATATAAGTTCGTAAAGTTGTCTGTGAAAAATCAAAAACCAAAAATTCGATGAACGATTCCAATAATATTTTACGTGCTCTCTTAACGAGCAGCAATGGTAATTTATTATTATTATTATTAATATTTCTAATTATTTATTTTCAGATAATTTAGATTGGTATGATGTGTCTGAAAATGAAGAACTGTTGGATTTGGAACATATTTTCGGTGAATTTTTTAAATTTGAGTTATTAATATTATTATCGTCTTAGAACCAATAACAATTAAAGATGATGACGATGCTTCAATTATTATTATTGAGGACGATGTTTTAGGTAAATTTATTTATTTATTTATTAAATTATTTAATAAATTATTATTGATACAGAAAATGATGCCACCGTTTCTATTGAAGAGGAAAGAGAAATTAATGCCCCCGTTTCTATTGGGGAGGAAACAGATTTGGAGGAGACTTGTTAGTATTAATTTATTTTTAAGTATATTTTTTTTTTATAAAGTTTATTTTATAATAATCATAATAATCATAATAATAATCATAATAATAATATAGTTATTATATAGTTTCAATCCAACAAGTCAAAATTTAATTTAATAATCTCCATTTTATTGAAACAATTTGAATTTTTAAGAATCAATATTCTCATACATACATTGAAACCGTATTTTATATTTATAATAATAATAATAATAATAATAATAATAATAATAATAATAATAATAATAATAATAATAATAATAATAATAATAATAATAATAATAATCATAATCATAATAATAATCATAATAATCATAAGAATAATAATCATAATAATCATAATAATAATCATAATAATCATAAGAATAATAATATAGTTATTATATAGTTTCAATCCAACAAGTCAAAATTTAATTTAATATTTTTTTTTTTTTTTTTTTATTGAAACAATTTAAATTTTCAACAATCAATATTCTCATACATTGAAACCGTATTTTATATTTATAATAATAATAATAATAATAATAATAATAATAATAATAATAATAATAATAATAATAATAATAATAATAATAATAATAATAATAATAATAATAATAATAATAATAATAATAATAATAATACTAAGTTTTTGATAATAAATTAAAAGTGCAACGTTGAGAATCAAATAGAGAAAATAACGAACTTCGTCCATTTACATGTGATGAGTTTAATGTAAATATTATTGAATTGGTTCTAATATCGATAAATTTATTTTGGACAAAGTTCGATATCGTCATATAGTTTGCAGTCAGCATGCAACTATTGTCTTCTGATAATAATAATAATAATAATAATAATAATAATAATAATAATAATAATAATAATAATAATAATAATAATAATAATAATCATAATAATAATCATAATAATCATAATAATAATCATAATAATCATAATAATAATCATAATAATCATAAGAATAATAATAATAATCATAAGAATAATAATAATAATATAGTTATTATATAGTTTCAATCCAACAAGTCAAAATTTAATTTAATAATCTCCATTTTACTGAAACAATTTAAATTTTCAACAATCAATATTCTCATACATACATTGAAACCGTATTTTATATTTATAATAATAATAATAATAATAATAATAATAATAATAATAATAATAATAATAATAATAATAATAATAATATTACTAATAATACTAAGTTTTTGACATGAAATTAGAAACGAAACGATGAGAATCAAATAGAGAAAATAACGAACTTTGTCCAAAATAAATTTATAGATATTAGCACAAATTTATTATTATTATTATTATTATTATTATTATTATTATTATTATTATTATTATTATTATTATTATTATTATATATAATTGGCACTTATAATTGTCATATTACTGTCAGATATATAATTATAAAGTAAGTACCCAAAATAATTAAATATAAAAATATCAAATACAAATTGTTTGTTTATTTCGATATTCAAACTAACTATCGAAATGGGAGTCATGATAAATTAATGTTTAAAATAGAAAAATAAATGCCCCACATAAATATCAATAAATACATGATAATAATATTGAATAAAAACATTGCAATAACTCTACAATAAAATTACATTATGAATACACTTTTTATGATTAATATTTTTTTTTCAATAATTTATAAATATATTTGATATATATTTATAATTTATCAGGTCCATTATACCCACGATACTGTGTATCGTCAATCGGTCATAGTTTGATATGCCACAAAAATATGAAGAAATATAATCGCCAACCTTTTAATGGCATCAACTTTTTTATTTGCCCCATATGCAAAACTTCCCAGACTGTAAGGTATAAGGAATTTTATAGTCAACATTCTCAGCACTTAAATTCTTTCAAAACAAATGAAAAAGAACTGTTTGATATAATAAATAAGAATAACATTGAAATTGTAAATATTTTAAATAATAACACAAAAAAGAAATCTAATAAAAGACCTGCTGAACATATGGTGTCTAAAATTAAAAATAAAATTATAAAAACTGAAGTCATTGAAATCAGTGACGACGAAATTATTAAAAATGAAGTCATTCTACTCAGTGATGACGAATGTAATAATATTATATATACTATAAATCATGATATTATAAATGATAATATTAATACTATAAATAAAAATATAAATAATGATAATACTATAAATACTATAAATCAAATAGGTGGATCATCTTTAGCGATTGAGCCGATAATAGAATCAAATTTAAATGGCGCCATTCGAACTATTCGATTTGATATTGCCGATTCACAATTAATTAAAATTATAATAACGGATAGGATCACTGAAAAGTTAACATCTGAAATAAAAAACATGGGTAGCGTCAAAATTCAGTTCGCTATTCTTATAAGATTTGAAAAAGATGGGGAAATCCGTGACAACTACTTTTCAAATAAAGCCGAGATCTTTTCGGATAACTTTTTAATTGAGGGGGTTAATAAGTTAAACGAAAAAATTGAAAAGTTTACTTATTTAGGTAGTGGCTGGAGAGAAATTAATATCTTAGAGATTGATTTCATTCTGACTAAATTTGCTCCTATTTGTCGCTTATCTGGTCATAGTTACATTCGTACACCTGCAGATTTGAAATCTAAAGGAGCAATTATAAATGCTAAAAATAAGGATCATAAGTGTTTTCTTTATAGTATTCTCGCGCTCTTGAAAAAAGATGAAATAGGTAGCCACCCTGAAAGAGTTTCAAAATATGAAAATCTTTTAAATAATCTTAATTACAATGAAGTCACGGATTGTCCGATGAAATTGTGTAATATACCTAAATTCGAAAAGAAAAATTTAGACTTAAATCTCGCCATAAATGTTCTGGCTTATACCCCTACTGTGATAGTTGATGATGATCAGGTTCCTAATGACTATGTTTTTAAACACCCCCACTTAAGTATAATTCACAGATCAACGGTTACTGGCGGTACTCCAATTTATTTATTACTCTTGGAAAATAAGGATAATTATCATTACACCGCAGTGACCAACATTACACGTTTAATGAACTGCCATCGTAATAATGACTGTAGTATTCAAATAAGATGCAAATGGTGCCCACATTGTCTTAACGGTTTTCGAATGGACAATGCTTTCACTAAACATGTGGCCCTATGCAGTAAAAATCAAACGGGTACAACCCTTTACACTTTACCCGAAAATAAATATTTAGAGTTTCAAAATCATTCAAAGAGAATCACCCCACCCTTTGTTATTTATGCCGATTTTGAATCGGTTTTACCTAAAGATGTTAAACATCATCAAATACATTTACCTATTTCAGCAGGTCTTTTATTAATAAATAATCTTAACAATAGAAAATCGTATTACGAGTTTTATGGTCTTGATTGTATACCTCAATTTCTTAAAAAAGTAGAGCAAATTGCTGTCACAATTGTCCTACCTTATTATGAGCTTGAAGGGAAAAAACGGTTAGGACCTATGACTTTTGCTGAGGAACGACAATTCAAATCTTGTAGGAACTGCTATCTTTGCAAGAAGGTTTTATCCCTTGCTGTTCGAGATCATGACCATTTTACTGGTAATTATCTCGGTGCAGCCTGTAGGAAATGTAATATGGCTCGCAGAATTTATAAACAGCTGCCGATTGTATTTCATAATTTACGAGGCTATGACTTACACCATATTTTAAAATATGGTCTCAATGGCTTTCCTTCTTGGAATTTGAATATAATACCCACAAGCACAGAGAAATTTATCTCGATGATTGTTCACATTAAAAAATTAGCTGTTCGTTTTATCGACAGCATACAATTTGTTAATTGTTCTTTGGCTAAGGCTGTAAAAACTCTAACTGATCTTCCTTTGACTTCGTCGGTTTTTGATAGGCTAATAATAGATGCTAAAGCCATATTTCCTTATGATTATGCGACTGATTTGGATGTACTTGAAACCACTTATGAATTGCCTCCTATTTGGTCTGGTGTTACTGAAGATGAGTATGCTAAGGCTCAACTTATTTGGACTCAACAACGTTGTACTAAATTGGCTGACTATATGTTAACTTATCAAAAATTGGATGTATTCCTCCTTGCGGACTATTTCCAACAATTCCGTGCCAAGGCCATTGCATACAATGGTCTAGAACCTCTAAACTTTTATGGTATTCCGGGTATGTCATGGGCCTCAGCGCTTATGACATTAACTGAGCCTATAGAACTTTTACAGGACATGGAAATGTTCAATTTTTACGAAGGAGGAATACGTGGTGGGTTAACATTTGTTAACAAACATTACGTTGCTGCTTCTGATAATACAGAATTATTATATATTGATATAAATAATCTGTATGGTTGGGCTCTTAGCCAAAATCTTCCTTTTGCTGATTTCACTTGGGTGTATGATGGATTGAATGATATATTGCTTGAGTGCATGAATGCTGACATTGAAATCCTTCCCTATGGTTATATCATAGAAGTGGATATAGATATTCCAGAAATTTTTCATGATTTTTTAAATGACTTTCCTCTTGCTCCTGAGAAAATGTGCCCGCCTGGTTCGAAAGTTGAGAAGTTGATGCTCACGCATTGGCCAAAGAAGAACCATGTTCTTCATTGGAGGCTTCTCAAGCTTAATTTGTCTCTTGGTGCCAAAGTTGTACACATCCATAGGGCTATAAAATTCAAGCAAGCACCGATTTTTAAAAATTATATAAATAAAAATACACAGCTAAGAGCTGAAGCAAGCAGTGAACTGTACAGAGATTTATTCAAATTGTATAATAATAGCTTGTACGGTAAATCCGTTGAAAACCTTAAGAAGAGATTAAATTTACGACTATGTAATTCCGCGGAAAAATTAATTACATATTCATCAAAACCATCATTTAGAAAAACCATCAAAATTGATGATGATCTTTTTGGTGTACATCTCAATAAGGAGTCTATATGTTTGGATAGACCCAGCTACATCGGACAATCAGTGCTGGATTTATCCAAACTAAGGATGTATCAATTACAGTACATAGAATTAGCAAAATATAGGAGTCAGTTTAACTGTGATATAAATATAGTTGCGGGTGATACCGATAGTTTCTTCTTAGAGGTCAAAAATGTAAAGCTTGACGTTCTTTTGCCAGCGATGATTTCGGATGACTTGTTAGACACCTCAAATTATGATCCCTCTCATCCTTTATATTCTAGGAGACTCGACTCAGTTATAGGAAAGTTTAAGGATGAGAGTAAGGGTGTAGGATATAGTGAGTGGGTTTTCTTGCGACCAAAGTGCTACAGTCTTTTAGGAAATAAATCTACTATGAGAGCTAAGGACGTAAAATTACCAGGTACAGATATAAAACATCAATCCTATTTAGACTGTTACAACAACAACACAGTTATTTCTGTACCTCAGACTAGAATAGGAACCCGAAATCATCAGCTTTTTACCTTTAAAAACTCAAAGATTGCTTTAACTAATCATGATGATAAAAGAGCTTGGGTAGAGAAAAACTCTAGTTTTGCATATGGTCATTATTTAGGGGTTGATGTCATTGATGATGACGATAATGATATTCAATCAGGAGCAGATCCCGATCTCATCAATCAACATCTACAAGATTAATTTAATTCTGTGATCGGACTTGTTTGAATTTTTGTAAAATAGAAATTATTGTAAAGTCTCTTTTTCGTTTTATAATTATCGGTTTTATTTCTTTGATTTTTTTTTTTTTTTTTTAATAATTTGATGTGTAAAAGTATTTTATTAGAATGTAGTTTGTTAATAAAAATAATAATAAAAATAATAATAATAAATAATAATAATAATAATAATAATAATAATAATAATAATAATAATAATAATAATAATAATAATAATAATAATAATAATAAAAATAATAATACTTACTATATTGTGTACAAACATTATATCTTCAAATATATAACCATTGGATGGAGCTCTTCAAGACCTTTTTAATGAACCATTATTCAATAAAATCTATCGAAGATAATCCTTAAAATTACCATTATTGATTTTAAATTATTTTCTTGTTTAATAAATGAGTTGTTTTAATGTATCTCTTATAAATGTGTGCAGAATATAAGTATTTTCATAAATTTATTAAGAAATTACTGATGACCACGAGATCATTCAAGTTTTTAAACTGCACCGTTGAAGATTTTATGAACAATTATGATACTGTCACTGAAAAGGAAACCATAAAAATTTTAGAAATTTTCAAACATTCCTCCATTGGATATTTGATTGATTTATTTAATTACAATAAATGCATTTTGAAGTTATCGATTTATTTGATGCATTTAGACAAAGCAATAGTAGATAATGATTCATTGAATGAATGCTTTTGGAATTGTATGGATTTAAGGCTGGAACCAGGATATAGTAGTAGATTGATTTATGAATGGATATCGAAATCCGAATTGATTGAAAATAAGGTAAGGAAAAAACTCAATGATGGTAGGAAAATGTATTTAACTTGTTACATTTGTAAAGAAAATCAAGTATCGGTTTTGTTTTTACCTTGCGGACATGTAATTGTATGTTCTAAATGCCATGATTCAAATGTTCGCAAATGTAAAGCATGTTCAATGTATATTAATGAGTATCATACTATATACATTTAATAAACATTTATTTCTTTACCTTTGTTATTAATACTTTGAATATTGTAAATAATAAAACTATGTATCAAATAATAATAATATTCAAACTAAACCAAATTTACAAACTACCGCGCCAGCCCCTTCGGGGCGGGCGGCGGGCGGGCGGGCGAGCAGGCGGCGGTTGTGTATGTCGATGATTTTAATTTTTATTAAATGCATTTGTTTGATTTCAGAATTCGATTTGTGTGACTAACCTTGTTAAATTTGAGTTGATGTAAATATTAATAATAATAATAATAATAATAATAATAATAATAATAATAATAATAATAATAATAATAATAATAATAATAATAATAATAAAGTAATTTCTTATGAAGATTTATATTAAAGTGATTCAAAGCTGATTTATGAAATTGGTTGAACCTTTTAAATGTAATTATCCAACAATAAATATTTAATGTAATAATGATCAAATTCACTTAAAAAGGCAGTGCCGACAATTTGTGAGAGTCAACAAACATCGATATATTACTGATTTATAATCTTCAAACTCTCTTTTCAATTCAATGGATATTATAATCAGTGGTGAAATTGGAAGAAATAAAAGTTCTTATAATAATAGTAATTATTTGTAAAAATTTTATTATTATTATTATTATTATTATTATTATTATTATTATTACTATCAGAAAAATACTTAATTATTATTGATTAAAATAATTGAAGGGATAACATGTGGTATGAAATTATGCGATGATAATCGATTACATCAACGGAAATCACAGGATTTGCACTGTGAACTGTTACTAAATCACGTGTGAATGATATCAGTAAATTATTATTATTCCTTGACCTTAAAAAAAATGACCTTGACCTTAAAAATTTGACCTTGACCTTTAAAAATTCGACCTTGACCTTAAAAAATTTGACCTTGACCTGTCCTGGATGTGACATGTCCTGGAGGTGACACATCTTACTACTGTCAATGAAATTAATTTTTATTTAAAAACTATTCAATAAAATACAGCTAATTATGAAGAAATTAATTAAATTTATCACCATTAAAACTTTTAATCAGTCAACATGAAATTCTTAGAAAATTGTTCAATATCCTCATAAAAATTTATCCTATCACTTGATTATTGTACAAACTCTAATTATTAACCTCATTAAAAATAAATTTTTATTTAAAATTAAAAAACCAATCAATAAAAATACATTCAATTATCAAGAAATTAATTAAATTTATCTTAGAACTAACTTTAAATTATTAAATATTCATTCAATAAACATGAAATCCACAAAAATTACAGATATTCACAAAAATTACGGAAAATAATAGAAATCCGCAAAAATAATAGAAATTCACAAAAAAACGATAAAAATTCACAAAAAAACGATAAAAATTCACAAAAAAGATAGAAATTTACTTGAATATTTACTAAAACCATCAACTCTAAAAATTATGAATACCTTAAACATCAAATTTGTCTAAATAATCATTCAAATAAAAGCATTAAATACCTTTACGACTAATACACTTACGACATGTTGAATGTGAGTAGTACCCTTGTGAGCAATACCCATAGGGGGACAGAATATTTTGTCGGATAAACTCAGAGTATATATATAATAAAACGAATTAACTCATTCAAATTTATCATTGAATCAGTAAAATTATCATAAATTTCGATAAAAAATCTAATGTGGTAAGCAATGTAAAATGAAAAGAGAAATATTCTTTTAAACTTTGATAAAATTAACAATGAATGTGGTAAGAATCTTCATTAGAGTGAGGAAATTAATCATTACTCGATGATAAATTCAAATGGGTGAAAATAATTGGTAGAATAATTCATTAATGGATCATGAGAGGTAAATACTGAGAATGGGCATAGATAAGATGAAGGTTGATAAGAATGCAAATATATTAATTGAATTTATTTAAAATTATTTCATAAAATTCATAAATTTAATAAAAACAAATATTTGTGGGGGATGTTTTAAGTGAATAATTAATCAAAATCGGCGGAATATAATTGATTAAATATCAGGGGTGAGGGTTATAGGCGAATAATTAATTGAAAATCGGGGGGATACAAATGATTAAATAGTGGAAAATCGGGGGGGGGGGATATAAGTGATAATAATTAGTGGAAAATAGAGAATCGGGGGGATATAAGTGAGGAGGATATATAATTTAAACTAGTTTATTACATAACAAGCCGCGATTATTTTATTACATAACAAGCCGCGATTATTTTATTACATAACAAGCTGTGAATGGTATTTGATTGAGAATTATTGATTAGGTCTTTTTTTTTAATTTTTGAATAAGTACTTTAATACCTTAATAATTTAAATGTTTTGATTTACACTAAATAATTTCTAAATCAATTACCCTTTTTAATCAAAATAAGTTAATATTCAAATATAAGTCTTAGAAAATATAAATTTTATAAATTTTTCAAATTCTCAAATAATGTAAATAAGAAATTAATCTATTACCAGTTATATACTTTTAAACTTATTGATGGAATAAAACATTAGAAATAAAACGTTTTTGTTGTATAAGTCCTTGTAATAATAGCTATTTATTAATAAATTTATTATTTTACGTTAAATATTTCAAAAACAATTATCATTTTATTAATTATATTACCATTTTTAATCAAAATAAGATATATTAATTTATATTCAAATATAAATTATATTCAAATATAAGTATTAGAAAATACAATCAAAATTAAATTTTAAAAATATAAATTTTATAAGTTTTTCAAATTCTCGAATAATGTAAATCAGAAATTTTTTTTTACCAGATGTAGACTTAATCTTATTGATGGAATAAGACAATAGAAATAAAAAGTTTTTTTTGTTGAATAAGTAATTGTAATAATAGCTATATATTATTAAATTTACTATTCTATACTAAATATTTCGAAAACAAATATCATAATATGAATTATATTACTCCTTTCAATCAAAATAAATTAAATGTATCATTCAAATACAATTAAAATTAAATCATCAATTTAATACTTTAATTTAAAAATATAAATTTTATAAGTAAATGTAAATAAGAAATTAGTGTATTAGCAGTTATAGACTTTTTAAACTTATTGATTAGATATTAAATGTTACTTTTTTTTCAAAAGGTCGTTTAATATTGTATTCTATTCATTATTAAATTTACTATTTTACACTAAAATATTTCGAAAGCAATCATAATAATATTAAATATTATACTTCAATCAAAATAAGCTAATACTCAAATATTTGTCTTAAAAATTAAATCAAAATTAAAATAAATACTTCACTAATTTTAAGTATTTTTTTTTAAATTCTCAAATAAATGTTAACAAGATATTAATTTATTAATCAATATAGACTTTTTAAACTTATTATTGGAATAAAAAAAAATATAATGATATTCAAAATATATACAATTTTAAAATATAATTAAAATTAAATTACATACTAGGTAAAATGTTGGTAAAATACCATTCACAGCTTGTTATGTAATAAAATAGACACGGCTTGTTATGTAATAAAATAGTTTAAATTACATATCCTTCTCACTTATATTCCCCCGATTCTCTATTTTCCATTAATTAATCACTAATATCCCCCCCGATTTTCCACTATTTAATCATTTGTATCCCCCCGATTTTCAATTAATTATTCGCCTATAACCCTCACCCCTGATATTTAATCAATTATATTCCGCCGATTTTGATTAATTATTCACTTAAAACATCCCCCACAAATATTTGTTTTAATTAAATTTATGAATTTTATGAAATAATTTTAAATAAATTCAATTAATATATTTGCATTCTTATCAACCTTCATCTTATCTATGCCCATTCTCAGTATTTACCTCTCATGATCCATTAATGAATTATTCTACCAATTATTTTCACCCATTTGAATTTATCATCGAGTAATGATTAATTTCCTCACTCTAATGAAGATTCTTACCACATTCATTGTTAATTTTATCAAAGTTTAAAGAATATTTCTCTTTTCATTTTACATTGCTTACCACATTAGATTTTTTATCGAAATTTATGATAATTTTACTGATTCAATGATAAATTTGAATGAGTTAATTCGTTTTATTATATATATACTCTGAGTTTATCCGACAAAATATTCTGTCCCCCTATGGGTATTGCTCACAAGGGTACTACTCACATTCAACATGTCGTAAGTGTATTAGTCGTAAAGGTATTTAATGCTTTTATTTGAATGATTATTTAGACAAATTTGATGTTTAAGGTATTCATAATTTTTAGAGTTGATGGTTTTAGTAAATATTCAAGTAAATTTCTATCTTTTTTGTGAATTTTTATCGTTTTTTTGTGAATTTTTATCGTTTTTTTGTGAATTTCTATTATTTTTGCGGATTTCTATTATTTTCCGTAATTTTTGTGAATATCTGTAATTTTTGTGGATTTCATGTTTATTGAATGAATATTTAATAATTTAAAGTAGGGTTGTTAAACGAAAATCGGAAATCCGATTTTCGATTTTGAAAACGATTATCGGTTTCTTTATTTCACAAAACGATAATCGGTTTTGTTTGTACTTTTTTTATACTTTAGTATATACAGGGAAAATTACCGAAGAAATTGAAAACAAATTTACTTATATGCTTTAACTTTCTACATAAACAGTCAGTTCATATTCTCCTTGTGTGTGGTATAAACTTTGAATAAAACTAATTATACTATACACGTGCGTGAATAGTAATAATGTAAGTAGCTTTGGTTATGCAAAGTGCAAACGATAATCGGTTTAAAATCGGATTTATACAAACGATAATCGGATTGCTCGAAAAACCGATATTAACAACCCTAATTTAAAGTTAGTTCTAAGATAAATTTAATTAATTTCTTGATAATTGAATGTATTTTTATTGATTGGTTTTTTAATTTTAAATAAAAATTTATTTTTAATGAGGTTAATAATTAGAGTTTGTACAATAATCAAGTGATAGGATAAATTTTTATGAGGATATTGAACAATTTTCTAAGAATTTCATGTTGACTGATTAAAAGTTTTAATGGTGATAAATTTAATTAATTTCTTCATAATTAGCTGTATTTTATTGAATAGTTTTTAAATAAAAATTAATTTCATTGACAATTAGGTAAATAATTAAGTGATTTTTGATGATAACTTTGTAATGTATTTGACTAAATAATTTTTCAATAATTTTCTTTTTTTTTACACATTGATGCACTTTAAAAAACATAAGCTAAGAAACCAGTTAACTTTATCAATGACTTTAAATTTACTTGATAATTATTGTATGATATACAGAAATTTAGTTTGCTGTTATTGCTTGAAAATGATTGGTTGAATCGATGAAGAATTATAATCAATCAATATATGTATCATCTCCAATTAGGTATTTGATGGTAAATATTTGTAGAAATTTTAGTGAATTTTGATCTTTTAGTGGGCTCTTATTATTTAGCTTCTAAATTATTTCAATGGAAGAATTAATTAAAAGTCATATTTTGCAGTTCTCTAAGGATTTTAAGAGGATTGATATATATAAAAGGAGGATATAACCTCAAGTGGGTAGAATTAAGGAATATAATCAGATAGATGTTTAAAAGGGTAGAAATATTTGCTGAGAGATCGGATAAGATGGGATATTATCGATTAGATTTAATGAGGGATCGGATAAGGTAAGAAAATATGATCTTTTAAGGGGATATAGTCGGTTAAATTTAATGAGAGATGGGTTTAGATGGGAATATATGTTTTTATGGGGGGATATAGTCGATTTAATTTAATGAAGGATGGGTTAAGATGGGAATATATCATTGAAAGGGAAATGTTGGTAAAATATCAATGTTTTAAGGTAAATGTCAATATTCAAATATAAATTATGAATCAATAATAATGTGAAATTATATCATTTTATTAGGTTGTGATTAATGCACAGTAAATTAATTTAGAACAATGTTTTATTAAGTAGGGATAATGATCGATTTACTTGGTTTTGATAATGAAATCTTTACAGATAATTGGAATTGACATCAACTTTAAATTATTTTTATCTTTATTTAGGCGGAGAATGACAAAAGTGGAGAAATATTGATTTAAAACATCGACAACTAAATAAAATTGATCTTTATTGGAAGAAATCTTGATTTTAATTAATAATTAAATCGGTTGAATATCGGTAAAATAAGACCATTTGAAGAAATATATTTTATTGAATGGATAAATTTAATATTTCAATGGGACCTAGTCAGTTATATTGTAGTAATATTTATTTAAAATTTCGAGTACAGTGATTTGCATTTAGAACAAAAATTTAATTATGACTGGTTTTATCAATAGGGAAATATTCGTGATAATATGAATTAAAGTTAGAATTATAGCCATTTAAAGGGGATTTTAAGCAATCTTATTAGTCTGAGGTAAATATATAACCTTTTAAGGATATTTATCGATAAAATACTAATCTTTATAGATAGAGTTATTTCAGGGAAATTTCATGTTTTTTAGATGATTTTAGTGAATTATTCGTGATAATATGAATTAAAGTTAGAATTATAGTCATTTAAGGGATTTTAAGCAATCTTATTAGTCTGAGGTAAATATATAACCTTTTAAGGATATTTATCGATAAAATACTAATCTTTAAAGATAGAGTTATTTCAGGGAAATTTGATGCTTTTTTGATGATATTTGTAATAATATGGATTAAGGGTAGAAATATAGTCATTTAAGGGATTTTAAGGAAACTTGTTAGTTTGAGGCGAATATATGATCTTTAACAAGTACTTATCGATAAGATTAAAATTAATTTTATTTCAATTAATTTATTCAATCTAAATCAATTATCTACTAGATCTTATTTCAAAATTTTTATTAATTTATTATCTTAGTTGATTCAACTTGAATGCAGGGCCGGATCTATGGGTGGAGCGAGGGAGCGACCGCACCAGGCGCCAGAATCACACTGAAAAAAAGGCGCCTTTTCGATCAAATTGAAGAATAATTATTCTCAACAAAACTATCATACTGACTGTTATTATAACACGTATTTCTACATAATAATCTATATTTTGATAAATTTGCATTTTTGAGCGCTTTTCCTCTATATATATATATATTATTACAATAATGTTAAATTTTTATTGAACAAAATTCAAATTTTTCACATTGCTTTGAAACTGTCTCTTTATTGGCGAAAAATCAAATTTAGACTTTAACAATATAGGCGCCTTTTCAAGAAGTTTGCTCCAGGCGCCAAAATAGTACCATCCGACACTGCTTGAATGATCAGTATTTTTTTTTATTTACTTGATGATTAATGAATAGAATTTAAAGTTCTTTCCTGTCCATTAATTATATTTTTATAATATTTATTTCGAATAATTTAAATTTTTATAATTATTTAATCAATTTTTATCAAGTTATTGATGCCTTGAGTTCAATTAATTTGTCATCCAATATTTCAAGTGATAAGTATTTTCTTTTAAAGATCAATTTGTTAGTTGTTGGTTGTTAGTAGTTGGTACTTGGTAGTTGGTATCTGATTGACTTTTTAGATTTTGATAAGAAGATAGTGTATGTGATGAAGAATATTTTGTATTTAATTGCTATTATTTTTATGTGTTGTTAGTTGATTGTTGTTACTTGGTATCTAGTTGATAGTATTTTGCTGATAGTGCTTGGTAACTTGTTGTAAGTACTTGACTGATAGCGTTTGGTATCTTATTGTAAGTATCTAGTTGTAGGTTGACATTTGTTAATTTCTCGATGGGTTTTGATAGTGGTTGTTAGTATGTGGTTGTAAGTGTTTAGTATTTAGTTGTTTGAGACCTAGTTGTTAGTACATGGTAACTAGTTAATGGGTAGGTGGTGGTTGAGTGTTACCAATACCATTACGACTAATACCCTTACGACCAATACCCTTACGACCAGTACCCTTACGACCAGTACCCTTAGGGGGTCAAAACATCCTGTCGGATAAACTCAGAGTATATATAATAAAACTGATCAACAATAAGTATTTATTGAATGCGATTTTTACTTTGCAATAATAAGTCAGTTGTAATCAATTAAAAACAGAATGTTTTGTAAATTAAATTATTTTGAATTTCACGTGGTGTTTTAAAGTGATTGAGTTGTGGTTTTTTGATGAAAATCAACATTTTAGTTAAATTTAGACATTTTGAAAAGATTTTTCTACTGATTGTAATTAAACATATTTTTGAAGATAGATAAAAAATATTAATTTAAAAAGCATTTCATAAAATACAATGAAGAATATTTAGTTGATTGTAAGTAGTTAGTTGTAAGTATGTGGTTGTTTGAGAGTTAGTTAGTACGTGGTATTCTGTTGAAAGTATTTGGTACTTATTTGTTAGCACCTAGTTAAAAATAATCAGTAACAGATTGTTGGTAACTGTTGAATTATTATTATTTTTATTATTTTTATTATTATTATTATTATTTTTATCATTATTATTATTATTCCATTAACATTTTCATTTGACTTTGAAAAATATTTCATAAAAATTTGTATTTAAAATTATCTTCAAAAATTATTCTATAAAAATTTCTATTAAAAATTATTTCATTAAAATTTTACATTTAAAATTGACTTAAAAAACTTTACATCTAAAATTAACTTAAAAAAAAATTTCCATTTAAATTATCATTAAAAATTACNTAGCTGGTTGTTGTGGGTTGTAAGTACTTGGTAGGTGGTAGCTAGTTGTTAGTTGGTTTTTTTTAGTTGTTAGTACTTGGTAGGTGGTAGCTAGTTGGTTGTAGGTATCTAGTTGTAGATATCTGGTTGGTTGCTTGTTTTTGGTTGTTAGTACTTAGTAGTTGGTTGATAATGCTTAGTACTTGGTTGTTGTTGGTTGTATGTACTTGGTAGATGGTACCTAGTTGGTTGTTTGTTTTTGGTTGTAAGTATTTGTTAGGTGGTTGTAGGTACTTGGTAGCAGGTAACTGGCTGTTAGTAACTAGTTGTAGGTACTTGGTATCAGGTAACTAGTTGTTAGTAACTAGTTGTAGGTATCTGGTTGTTGGTACTAAGTTGTTGGTTTGTTGTTGAATTATTATTAAAATTTGTCTTTGAAAAATATTTCATAAAAATTTTCATTAAAAATTATCTTAAAAATTTCCATCTAAAATTATCTTAAAAATTATTCTATAAAAATTTTCATTAAAAATTATCTTAAAAATTATTCCATAAAAATTTCTATTAAAAATTACCATTGAAAAATAATTCATAAAAATTTTCATTAAAAAATTTCAATTCTCAAACACCTTCTATTATTTCAACTTTTTGTTAATAAATTTAAAAATCTTACTTTAATTTACTTTAATTTACTTATTTAAAATTTTTTACCATTGATTACTTAATTTAAAAATTATTACTTTAATTTACTTATTTAAAATTTTTTACCATTGATTACTTAATTTTAAAATTTGGACCATTATTTACTTTAATTTAATATTTTAGAACCTAAATTTACTTTAATTTAAAAATTTGGACCATTATTTACTTTAATTCAAAAATTTGGACCATAATTTACTTTAATTTAATTTTTAGAACCATAATTTACTGTTATTCAAAAATTTGGACCATAATTTACTTTAATTTAAAAATTTGGACCATTATTTACTTTAATTTATATTTTAGAACCTAAATTTACTTTAATTTAAAAATTTGGACCATTATTTACTTTAATTCAAATATTTGAGCCATAATTTACAGTAATTTAATTTTTTAGAACCATAATTTACTTTAATTTAATTTTTAGAACCATAATTTACTGTTGAAAGGGTAGAATTCACGTTTAAGTTAAAACTGGATATTGCTAATAAACATTTAAATTGTATATATCAGATTACATAAATTTTTATATAAATATTTAAATTAATAAATTAAAGTAAGTTTAAAATATAAAAATAAATTAAAATATATTAAATATTAAAATAAATTAAACCAGCATTGAAATCAGCATCAAAATTAAAATAATAAAAAAGCCTCGAACAGATTGTTTGAATATTACAAAAAAGCGCAGTTTTGTGAATAAAATAAATTTAGTAATTTTATTTGTTTAATTTATTAATTATGGAGATTGAGAATGAATTCGACGTTGTTGCGGCTAACATGGCGACCACGCCAACAAACCTATTGATTAGCAGGTTGCTACCAGAAAGATTCCACAGAGACGACGACCTGGAAGAATTCATCAAAGAATGCCAAAAGTTTTTTAATATTACGAAAACATCTGTCAAGATGCAGATGATTCTGGTTACCACACTGTTGGATAAACCATTATACGATGAATATGAAAAAGCAGAAGGAAAAACATTTGAAGAGAAGCTCAGATCAGCATTTTCGAGGCCAAAATCATTATTCGAAGACTTAAAGGAAGCTCTAAATTATGAACAAGGATCCGATTCAGCAGACCGCTTTATCGAAAAAGTAGAGAAATTAACCAAAAGATTACTGCGACATGAGTGGAACGAAGAAGAAATTAAAAAGTGCCTACTCATGAATGGGGCTCGAGAGAAAAAAGTTAAAAAGGAAATAGAAATGCAAGAACTAAAAACGTCAGAAGAAATTAAAAGCACAATTAGAAAAGTTGAGAAAGTGAATAAAGCTATAAACCATGTTAACTCCATCCGACCTATAACATATATGAAACTCGTCAAAACCTACAGAGATGCCGTTCAAAGACCCGCACAGACAAATACGATGCCAATGTCAAAACCATTGGAAGCGACTAAGAACGTCGTATGCTGGACATGCCAAAAACCAGGTCATTTAAGCCGAGAATGTACTATGAAGAGGAGGATTCAGTGTTTTGGATGTGGATTATATGGACACGTACGCCGAGAATGTCCAAACATTCAGTGTAGGAGATGTCATCTACAAGGTCACAAAGAAACTGAATGCTATACAAACCTAGAAAGATTTAAGCCGAAAATGAATCATTACGGAAGAAATAATGCAGCACACCGAAATAAAGGGGGCCGATTTCAACAAAACAATCAGTATAATAGAAGAGAGGTAGCAGCAATTGGAAATCAAGATGCAAACCATCAACTGAATTATTCAAGTGAAGCCGAAGAGAAATACGACGAAATGCAATACCCAAACGAGGAAGCTCCATCACAGGAGGCGATGATAGGAGCCATTTATTAGGTAATTTTGATTTTGATGAAAATGCTGGTTATAATAATGTAAATAATTTTTATAATGTAAATAATTTGAATAATGTAAATAATTTGAATAATGTAAATAATTTGAATAGTGTAGATAATTTTAATATTTTTAGTAAAGATTTATGTAATAATATGGATGATAAAACTAATTTTAATGTTTATAAAAGTAGCAGTATAGATCATAGAAATGAAAACAGCAAAATAATGTGTAGCGATGAAAGAACAGGAGAAAAAGTATATAGTTTCCTAAAAAAGTCATTTGATATGAATGAAAATAAGATTGAGTGGATTAATGAAATTTCCAATAGTATAAAGAACAAAGTGGAACAAAATATATTTACGAAAGACGAATGGAAAGGACCTCGTATGACTTATCATAAAATGCAGGGTAGACCAAGTATAACACTTGAAATTCAGGGGCGCGGAATTGAGTGTCTGTTAGATACAGGAGCACGAGTTAATGTAATGTCTAAAGTAGTACTGGATAAATTGGACAAAGTCGAGATAATAAAAACAGATGAAATGCTAAGGTGTGCAAACGACAGTAAATTGGAGACTATAGGAAAAGTTCAAATTGAGGTAAAGATAGGGAAGCTAACAAAAATAGTGACCTTTACCGTCGTACAAAACATTGTCCCAGATGTTATTGGGGGTATAGAATTACAGAAACAATTCGGTATTGAATTAAGATGGATTCAAGAAGGTGAAATGATATCTAACGAACGTATATGTGAAATTGATGCTAAATTTGGGAGGAATATTACAAATGAAGAAAGATTCCAACATGCGATAGAGAAGTTGAAAGTAAAAGAAGATAAATTGCTTGTAGAAATTATCAAGAGAAATAAATGTGTTTTCATGGCTGACAAGTGGGATGTTGGATGCACTGATTTAATTCAACATAAAATTGAAACAAATGGCGGACCAATAATGATAAAGCCCAGAAGACAGCCTATAAACTTGGAAGAGAAAATAAACATGGCCATTAAAAATCTGGAGGATAATAATATTATAAGGAAGTGTAATTCACCTTGGAATACCCCTTTAGTGTGCGTTTGGAAAAAGGAAAATAAGGATATCAGACTCTGTTTGGACTTTAGACAACTTAACAAAATTACTGAAAGACAAGCGTTCCCGATGCCTAACGTTGACGAGATCTTAGATGCTTTGCATGGTACTAGATATTTTAGTTCTATTGACCTTGGAAACGCATACTATCAGGTGAAGTTGGATAGAGATTCACAGGAGAAAACAGCTTTTTCAACGAAAGAGGGACAATTCTGTTTCAACCGAATGCCGTTTGGCATCGCGGCAGCACCAGGAACATTTCAAGAGCTCATGACGAAGATATTAAACGATTTATGGAAAGACGGGGTAATGGTTTATCTGGACGATATATTAATTTTTACTAACACAATGGAAGAACACTATAAACTGTTGGAAAGAGTATTGCAGAAAATCGCAGAAGCTAAACTAAGAATTAATCCTGAAAAATGTCAAATACTGAAAAGCGAAGTGAAATTCTTAGGCCATATTATAAATAGATACGGCATCCAAACGGATCAGAGCAAAATTGAAGCTATTCAATCCTTTCAAAGGCCGAAATGTGTGAAAAATTTAAGGAGTTTCTTGGGTATTTGCAACTATTATCGAAAATTTATTAAAGAATACGCAAAGAAGGCAAGAGCTTTAGAAAGTATATGTGGTACAAATAGCGACAAAATAATATGGAATGAAAATTGTGAGCAGGCTTTTGAGAATATGAAGTTGGCATTAATAACCGCACCGATTTTGGTATTTCCTGATTTTAAGAAAGAATTCATACTGGATACGGATGCAAGTTTCGATACAATCGGCGCAGTCTTATCACAGAAGAATGACATGGGATATGAGCAAGTTATCGCTTATGGCTCACATGCGATGAATGACCACGAAAGAGGCTATTGTATTACAAGAAAGGAACTCCTGGCTATATATTATTTTTGTCGGCATTTTAATCACTATTTATATGGAAAAAGATTTACACTACGTACAGATCATAAAGCAATAACATTTATGCTAACCACGAAGAAGCCAATTACAGCTCAATTCCAGACCTGGATAAACTATTTAAGTAGCCTTGATATAAAAATGGAATTTAGAAAGGGTACACTACATACTAACGCAGACATGTTATCGAGGAAAACGTGTGGCACATGTGTACAATGTCTTATGGAACACGATAATCCTAAAATGGGAAGAATGAAAACCAGAATGTTAAATATAATGACTGAAGACAAAGGAGAGGAATGGCAAATGAATAGTGATGAAATAGAGGAGATTAAAAATAAAATAAGAACGCAAAAGAGTGGAAGGTTTATAATAGAGGATAATATTATATATACCAAAGATAAAAGAATATGGATACCAGAGAGCAAAAGAAGAGAAATGATTAACAAAACACATCTATTACTGTGCCATGCTGGAGTTGACAAAGTTATCAAATACATACAAAACAATTTTGATATGAGAGATCTAATAAAGGAAGTAAAAACGACAATATCAAATTGCGAATCGTGTCAAAAAGTTAAAGTTGTAACTACAAAGATGAAAGAGAAACCAAGAGTACTTGAAGCATCCGAACCCTTCGAGAAAATATATATGGACATATGTGGCCCAATGAAAGAAACATTTAACAGGAAAAGATACATTTGCGCAATAATCGACCATTACAGCAAATACATCTCGTTAACAGCTATAAATAAACAGGATGAAGAGACAATTGGGAAGATATTGTTAAACAACTGGATTCTAAAATTTGGGGCACCCAAAGAACTACATGTAGATTGCGGGAAAACATTCGAAGCTAATAGCATAAAGAATATAAGCAAAAATGCAGGGTTCGAGATAATGTATTCGAGTCCATATCATCATAATACGAATGGTATAATCGAAAGACAATTCCGGACAATAAGAGATTTTATTAATGCATCGCTGAAAGACGGAAATACAAAAGACTGGGCAGACCTTATCCCAGATATAGAATATACACTCAACGCAACCATTCAAAAAACAACGGGAGTAAGCCCAGCTGAAATTATTTTTGGTAGGAAAATTGATAGATCAAAATGGTATAATGATAGTAGAATCAACAGGAACGATATCGCATTGAAAATTGAAAGTAAAAGACAAAATGAGGAAACAACAACTGCAAGGAGGTTGGATATTGGAGACAAAGTGTTAATCAAACGAGAAATACGAAACAAGGATCAAGATAGATATGAAGGACCATACACGGTAACAAAACGAATACACGATCGCAGTTATATGCTGAGAGATAAAAGTGGGAAGTCTTTAATCAGGAATATTGAAAAGATTAAAGAATTTAAAGAAGGGGGATGAAAGGGTAGAATTCACGTTTAAGTTAAAACTGGATATTGCTAATAAACATTTAAATTGTATATATCAGATTACATAAATTTTTATATAAATATTTAAATTAATAAATTAAAGTAAGTTTAAAATATAAAAATAAATTAAAATATATTAAATATTAAAATAAATTAAACCAGCATTGAAATCAGCATCAAAATTAAAATAATAAAAAAGCCTCGAACAGATTGTTTGAATATTACAAAAAAGCGCAGTTTTGTGAATAAAATAAATTTAGTAATTTTATTTGTTTAATTTATTAATTATGGAGATTGAGAATGAATTCGACGTTGTTGCGGCTAACAACTGTTATTCAAAAATTTGGACCATAGTTTACTTTAATTTAATATTTTAGAACCTAAATTTACTTTAATTTAAAAATTTGGACCATAATTTACTTTAATTTAAAAATTTTGGACCATAATTTACTTTAATTTAAAAATTTGGACCATTATTTACTTTAATTCAAAAATTTGAGCCATAATTTACTGTAATTTAATTTTTTTAGAACCATAATTTACTTTAATTTAATTTTTAGGACCATAATATACTTTAATTTAATTTATAGGACCATTATTTACTGTAATATAATTTTTAGAACCATTATTTACTTTAATTGAAAAATTTACCACGTTTTTTAGTGTAGACCACCTTTTTCTCAGGACCAAGGAGACCCACCTTAATTTAATTCGAAAAATCCATGCTTTTTTATTGATAGTCGGATTTTCTATTGAAAAAATTTTATTTGTATTGAAAATCCCAGGACCATTGAGACCCCCTCACTATAGTCTGAAAATTCCATGCTTTTTTAGTGGTAGTCGGATTATCTATTGAAAAAATTTTATTTGTATTGAAAATCCCAGGACCATTGAGACCCCCTCACTATAGTCTGAAAATTCCATGCTTTTTTAGTGGTAGTCGGATTTTCTATTGAAAAAATTTTATTTGTATTGAAAATCCCAGGACCATTGAGACCCCCTCACTATAGTCTGAAAATTCCATGCTTTTTTAGTGGTAGTCGGATTTTTGTATTGAAAAAATTTTTTTGTATTGAAAATCCTAGGACCATTGAGACCCCCTCACTATAGTGTGAAAATTCCATGCTTTTTTATTGGTAGTCTGATTTTTGTATTGCAAATCCCAGGACCATCGTTTTTGTATTGAAAAAAATTTTTTGTATTGAAATTCCCAGTACCATCGAGACCCCCTCACTATAGTCTGAAAAATTGCGTAATCAAAAGTTGCCGCAAAAAAATTCTTGCCGCAGACCCCCCCGGGGGGGGGGGGTAATTGCGGCAGCGGGCCACTATCTACCTACTTGATAACCATGCCATTTGACATAGTATTGTTTATCCTTGCCGACCTTTTTAGTTTTCAATATCTTTTGAATTCTACATACTTTTGGAGAAGGAATAACTTGTAATTCTTGCTCATAAAATTTTCCTTGTACAATATTGTTATCATTGTCTTTGATGACATACATTACAGGATTCTGTTTAGTATTTATTTTTGAAATTACAAAGACTTCATCACTCCAATTTGTATCGAAATTTTTAATAAATGGTGATGCACTAATTTTACTAATTCTAACATGGTCACCTACTTTATATTTCGGTTTTGTAATTTTTACAGGTTTTGTAGAATAGATTGTTTTTGGCGTGATATCAATCGGCCTTAATCCATTCAGTCCTTGATGTGATGAATGATTATAACTGGTTATTATTTTTGGTAAAACCAATACCCATCTTTTATTACCTTGATGCACAAATAATTTCTTTAATCTATCTCTCAAAGTTCGGTTAAATCTTTCAACATGAGCAGCTTTGTATTGAGAATGTACCGAGTAATGGTTTATTTTCAATTTATTGAGGATTTGCTTGACTTTACTGTTGTAGAATTCTTTACCTAAAATAATAATAATAATAATAATAAAAATAATAATATTAATACCTAAATCAGTTTGCAAGTTATTAGGATGTCCATCTTTAAATAAATGATTAACAGCTTTGGACATTTCATCTCCAGATTTTGCCTTGACGGGTATTCCTCGGGCAAACCGACTGAATACATCAATACATGTTAAAATATATTTATACCCATTGTTAATTTTCGAATAGGGTATCATCTCCATCAAATCCATTTGCCATAAATCATTTATTCCATATGTTTTATATGCTCTTGTTGGGAATCGTTTCTGCATCAGTTTGTTCAAACTGTACGCAAGCTGGTCTGATAACCACTTCTGGGTTTCCTTTTTCGAATTCGGAACTCTTTTCCTTAATTTTGCCACTCCACCAAAACCGGCTTCGTCTTCCGGGTTCGTCCAAATCTTCTCCATTACAGCAAGAAGATTTAATATTAAATTTAATGTCTGGTAATGAAGGAATAGCACCCATTGTTTATGATCGACTTCCTATTATTCCACCTAATAATGATATTGCTAAAGGTATCAATGCACCGATAAATCCCCCTTGTTGTTTATATATAATTTTTCTCATTTGTTGACGATTTTTATTATTTACTAATGATAGCAAAGGTTTCCTATGTTTACTCAATAACTGCTTTTTAGATTTACTGATTTTAATCTTGCCTTTGACTACTTTAAGTATTATATCAAGTAAATCATCGACAACATAATTTGGAAATGATTGCAAAATACTGTTTCTTTTCATACTTGGTGCCTTTAACAATGTATTGAAAAACGGGAAACTTCGATGATTTTTAACAACTTTTACTTTCTTAGTGGTTTTACTTTTAGGTTTAGGTTTAGAATTTTCGAAATAAGATTCTTTGCAGGAAAGTTTTCTGTAATAAGTTCTTTAGATGGAGTATAACTAGTTGTTGGTGGAACCTTTGGTGTTTTTTACCAGATATCCTTGTTTTTGAAAACATGATTTATATGTTTTCAACTTTGTTTTGAACTTTGTTTATATACCATGGCACCTTTTGGGTTGAAAATATCTGTTTTTACGCGTATATCATCAGGACATTGTTGTGTGAAATCGAGAAATATATACCCATGCGGTATTTTTGTAGCATCTTGAATGCATTGATAAGAAAATTACGGTTATTAGGGTATGCTTGTCGTCCAAGAAAATCAATGACAGTTGCATCTCTAGGATTCTTGAAAATAACTAAATATTGTACATTTAAATTACGTGTTCGATGTGCACCACCTTGATGAAATAGATTTTGTGTTATGAAAATAACTGTTACACCAACATGTCTGCTGATTTTTGTGAATAAATTATTAAAATCCTTTTCTTTATTGGCTTCTTGATACAAATCATCGATAATGATGACATCATCTTTCTTCAAACGACTTGACCAGTTTTTATCAAAACCCTTTACTATTTTCATGTTTTTCAACTGACAGAAACTTGATTGCGTCAATCCGTGTTCTTCGTCGGCGCCCCTATGCCAATAAATATTATTGAATTTTGTTTTAAACAAATTTGATTTTAGTAATTTACAAACAAATAAAGTTTTCCCGCTACCACTTGGACCAACGATTTGGTATACTGCATCATTTCGTAATTCCATTTTTTAAATTTAAACTATATAATTATTGTTTATATTGATAATTTTAATGAACTCTGTTTTAAAATACCTATATATATATATATATATATATATATATATATATATATATATATATATATATCAGAGTTTTTTATAATTATTTCATTAAAATGCTTTCAAATATAAATTACAGGGCAAAAACTGATGTATCAAAAATGGTATTTCCAATGGGGAAACCACAACAACTTATCAATAGAAGTAATAAATATCCAAAAATATATGTAGAATTATGAGGTGTAAGGAAATAATCAAAGCTAGTGAATATAATGTTTATGATTTAGAAATACAATCGATAACCATAACTTCTGATATAGGTTTTTCTTGTAATTTAAATAAATTAGCTAAATTAATACCATGCTTTTATGAACCAGAATTATTTCCAGCTTTGAGATATATAAAATATAACCCTATGTGTGTAAATATATTCGCTAGCGGTAAGATAGTAATTCTTGGAATAAAAAATATTGATTACAAATGTATAGTTGATAATATCATATCTGAAATTAAATCAATAATTGAAGGAAAAGAATTTTTAGATTTTTTATTATCACTTAATTAATTATTTATCATTGCAATATCAATGCAATTAAAACAAAGACATGCTGCAATCTGATTGGATGATAAACAATAGTCATAGGTATAAAAACCCTGTACCATTTCATTTTAATCATAATTCACAATGACCAAGAAAATTTCAAGCACTGAAAAACCAAAAGTTGTTCCAGAACTTGTACACCCTGTTCAAATGTTCCACAACTACAAAATGTATTTTTTAAAAGAAGAAATCAATATGAAATTGGTGTCACCGATCAAGCTAATTCCTACCCGATTTCAATTCTTAACCGGCACGCTTTCAATGTTAGATATTAAAACCATAGATGATGTTTTCAAAAGGTTGAATACAAATCTAACATGCAATCAAAATGCATTTTTCAACAACCGATATGCAAAATTTTATGATTCATTTGATGAAATCAGTTTCAAAGAAAACGAAAATTGGTATATAACAATTGCAATCCAAGGATATAAAGTTGATAATAATGATGTGTATTCTCCAATTTGGAAAATTATGTCTGCTAGACTTTCACAGTTATTTTAATAAATTTGTTGTTGTATTTAATAAATGTATTTAGTTATATTTGTTTTCGCTTATTTTCTATAAACAAATATACACTATAGTTTTAAAATACTAATAATGACTGCAGAAAAAGGTTAATATGATTAGTTAATTATCGAATTATTTAATATTTAGAATTTATAATAAACTTTTTATTGGAAAAATTATCAGAAATATCTGGTGTGAAAATGGATGATATATTATCTGTTACAAACGCATTAAATATAGACTGGGTAGCAGAGAGTGAAGATTCGGGATTTGATGAAACATCTGAAGAAAACACTCAAGATGATGAACCTATGGAGGAATTTACGGATACTGAACCGTGTGTATATAGGGATTGTATAGATCATGTTGGTGAAAATGTTATGAACTGTAGAGATGAGGAATGTGAATGTGTTAATAAATTTTAGTTTGAATGTATATTTAAAGTATAATATTTAGAATTTCTTTGTTAAAGTTTTGTCTTGAATATTTTTACCAGTAACTTTGTAAACAGTACCCCTGCGACTTGTTGAGTGTGAGATGTTGATAGTGAGCAATACCCATAGGGGGACAGAATATTTTGTCGGATAGATTATATATGATAATAACAACTTCCACGCGTGCGTTAATATTTTGAAAGAAAATATTGAAAATTAAAAAATAATAATATGCAATCAACGATTTAAACAAATTATATTATTACGTATTCGATAATTAAAACAAAAAATTATATAATCAATGATTTAAACAAAATTGTATAATCAACGATTTAAACAAAATTAAATTATTATGTAATCGATAATTAAAACAAAATTATTAGTTCTAAAAATAAGAGGCATCGTTCTAAAAATATGACGGAATCATTCTAAAAATATTAGGCATCGTTCTAAAAATATGACGTAATCATTCTAAAAATATGAGGCATCGTTCTAAAAATATGACGTAATCATTCTAAAAATATTAGGCATCGTTCTAAAAATATTAGGCATCGTTCTAAAAATATTAGGCATCGTTCTAAAAATATGACGTAATCATTCTAAAAATAAGAGGCGTCGTTCTAAAAATATGATGTAATCATTCTAAAAATATTAGGCATCGTTCTAAAAATATGACGTAATCATTCTAAAAATAAGAGGCATCGTTCTAAAAATATGAGGCATCGTTCTAAAAATATGAGGCATCGTTCTAAAAATATTAGGCATCGTTCTAAAAATATGACGTAATCATTCTAAAAATATTAGGCATCGTTCTAAAATTATGACGTAATCATTCTAAAAATATTAGGCATCATTCTAAAAATAAGAGGCATCGTTCTAAAAATAAGGTGAGTCATTGTCTTTGTTCTAAAAATCAATTAATAATATTTTGAAAAATAATAATAATTTAACGTTGAAAAGATGGTGGTCATCAATTGTTAATAACATTAAAACTATTAAAGATATATAAGATATCTATAGCACATCTTAAAGGTCTGGCACTGGGCTTTAAGATGAGGTATCGTCCAATAAAATCTGTTGGCGGGAACAATAAATTTTGGGATGAAAACAGTAGGAGCCCGCTGGATCACTTAATTAAAACAAAAAATTAAATTTAAAAAAAAAAAATTTTCCCTGGGGGGAGGGGGTATATGTAATCCAGAGGGCCCCTGCTCTAGATGGCCCCAATCATACTACTAATACAAAAACGATGGTCCTGGGATTTTCAATACAAAAAAAAAGTTTTTCAATACAAAAACGATGGTCCTGGGATTTTCAATAAAAAAAAAATTTTTCAATACAAAAATCCCAGAAAGCAAAAAATGCGAGTTGCAACAATTCTAGGGGGAGGGAGGAGGGGGGTAATTGTTGCAGTAAGCCACTAACTACCTACTTTTATTCTATTTTAATTTTAATTTTAAATAAAATTTTTTAAAAAATTCAGAAAAAGAAAGTATATCATTATATTATATTTATAACCAATTAGAATTAAGAAAAAGGAAATATAAGAAATATAGAAATGTGTTTTCGGGAAGAAGATTAGTAAATTCCAGGAGATTGACAAGGACTATCTTATTGTCGAAAATATTTTCATTAAATACATTATTCGCAACAAAAGGCTTAAATTATCACTTATTATTGTTTTAAATAATAAATGCTGCTACCAAGAAATCATCAGTTATTATTATTATTATTATTATTATTATTATTATTATTATTATTATTATTATTATTATTATTATTATTATTATTATTATTATTATTATTATTATTATTATTATTATTATTATTGTTATTAATATTATTAATGTTTATATTATTATATTCATGTTTTTGTTAATTATCCATTTCATGCATTCATGCATTTGTATTTCATCTGTCTTTGTTAATCATACTTTAAATCTATATTATTATTATTTTAAAATATTTTACAATACCATCCAATTTAAGAAAAACATGATTATTTAGAAACTATATAGCAAATCTTTAGGCCATTTAGTGAAAAATACATGGTTATTTTAAATATATAGCAAATTCTTAAGTAAATATTTCCAGACTCTAAGGAGTTAGTAAATCTCTATATAAAATTATTATGGTTAAATGGTAGAAATGAGATCAGTTAGTAGAAATAATTATTTCTGGTATATTTTTATATTTAAATTCTATATTAAATTATATCATATTATATTAAATTAAATCAATTAAATGTATGACCGGTAATTACATTAATATTTATAATTATCACGCCTCGGTGTTTAAATACTCTAGTAAACGGCACAATTTTGAAGTTGTTATAAAAATAAATGCTTGAAGAAGACTTGAATTTAATTGCGTCTAACATGGCGACCACGACCACGGATTTATTGATAAGCAGACTATTACCTGAGAAATTTCACAAAGGCGATGATTTTGAAAATTTTATCAAGCATTGTCAAAGGATTTTTGGCGCGACAAAAACAACAATTAGGATGCAAGTAATATTAACTACAACATTACTTGACAGATCGCTAATGGAAGATTATGAAGCAGCCGAAGGAAAAACTATGGAAGAGAAACTTCGATATGCATTTTCGAAACCAACATTATTAATGGATGATCTAAAAGAAGCTTTGAGTTTATGAACAAGGATCAGATTCAGCCGAAACATTTATAGAGAAAATTAAAAAGATGACAAAGAAATTAATAGCGCACAAATGGGATGAATACGAAATAGAAAAATGCCTGCTTACAAACTGTGTAGGAGATCGAGAAGTTAAAAAAGAGATCGAGATGAAAGATTTGAAAACATCAGAAGAAATAAAAGCGACAATAAAGAAATTAGAAAAGATAAACAAAATTATGGGCCATATTAAAGTTGTGAAGACTTCACCGGTTGTTCAAACTACAGAAGCTACAGAGATGTTGCTCAAAGAGGAATGGAAAATGGAAATAATAATTTCAAGCAGCGAAACGTCAGTAACCGACAATTGGAATGCTGGACATGCAAGAAAACTGGGCATGTTAGTCGAGAATGCCAAATGAAAAAGAAAATGACGTGTTTTGCATGCGGCGTTGAAGGCCACGTACGGCGAGAATGTTCAACGATTCAATGCCAGAGATATCACTTACGTGGACACAAGGAGATTGACTGCTATACAAATTTGGAAAGAAGGAAGTTTCAAACTAATTCAAACATGAGAAACAATAATTATTATGCCCATCGAACCACAAGCTATCAACAAAAGATCCACAATCCAGGAATAACAATTGCAGCAATTGAAGCTAATGATGAGACGATGTCACTTGAATATTCAGATGATGCAGAAGACAAATATGAGGATATTCAGCACCCAAAAGTACATGCTTCGACACGGGAGGCGATGATCGGAGCAATATACTAAGTAATTTTGATATTGATGTAAATATTGGTCATAATAATTTTAATAGTGTAAATAATCCTTATATATATAATAATGTAGAACCTTTATGTAATAAAATTTGTAATTTTAAAAAGTTTCCGTTAAATAATTTTAAATGTTATAGTTATTTTAATGCTGATCGATCTTTAATAAATAATAATAATAATCCTAAGAATCAAGAAGAGTATAATGAAATTAAAGAAGCAGAATATAATAATGAAATAGTAAATGAAAAAGTTTATAAATTTATTAAAAAGGCAGAAGTGAATTTTTTTAATAAAAGTAATAATAATTATTATAATAGTTATTATTATTATTATTATCATTATAAATATTAATATTAGTTATATTAGATTTAGAAGAATTAATTGAAAAGTCTACGGAATATTTGAATAGTGCCATAAAGAAAAGTATGAATACTTATACATATATATTATAATTATTGTCTGATCTGAACAGATGATCAAGAGGAGTCTTTAAGTAAAAAGAAATGCAAAAGGAATTGCACCAAATATGGCTGTAGAACAGTTTGCAACAAATAAATTTAACAAATAAAATTTTGCCTTTTTTAAGTTATTTTGTTTTGTGATTAAATTTTAAACTAGAAATAATTTCCACATTTGATGTTGTTGATTAGAAATAAACAAAAATTAGTAAAGAAAATCATTATTGCAAGGATGTCAAGGTATGTGAATGTTTCAGGGAGAATGGCCATAGTTATTAGTAAATAAAATACATAAATGATAATGAAAGGAATCCATGATATCATGTTAAGGTTTCCCTTGAGATTCCTTGAAAACATTTCAAACAAATAATAAAAATAAGCAAATCTAAAACCGATCCTCAGCATATTTATTTTCAAAAAAACCTCGAGCATGCATTTATTTGCAATAAAATAACTACAATCGAATCCATGGAACTCAACAACCTGAAACATCATTTTGATACTAAACATCATAACTTTGAAGATATGGATGTCTAATATTGTAAGAGGAAGGCCGAAAGTGTCAAGGAAGTCAGATTTACTGGTAACCATTACCAAAGGTAAAACTATACAACTGTTGTAGCTTCGTAATTTGCATCTCTCAGAATTATGACAACCAAATATATCATAATTTTGATGCTAATTTATTACCAAATGGCATTGATAGGCTGATGCTTGGAGATGAATATGCTAATAAAATTGAATACAATTTCCTTATTTACCGATACTTATAACAGAATAATTGATAATATGTTGCTTATATCATTGATCACGTAATCTAAGAAATAAAATCTGCTCCACTTGAAACATTTAGAATCTTATTTCTTTCTCGTTTCTTCTTTATTTGAAAGTTCTATCTTTCTTGTTTTCTAGTTATTAAAACAAAAGTTTTTAAAACTTAAAAAATATTTAATTAATTATATAATAATTAAATAAAATATAATATAATGCGAAGTCACTACATCAAAAAGCTACTTATTATAATATAATTTTATATATTTTACAATATTATAATAAACATTATAAAACATGCTTTCTATTTAATTAAAATTTTAATTTTTTTTCGAAGTAAATTGCCATTTGTAGAGGAGGTCATGTCCATGATCGAAAATTTTGGTTCGAATTTTCATTTGGATAAAGTAGAAGCAGATCAGATGTAAAACAGTTTTCTAAAGCTTTATTCTTTTTTATCTCTATACGAATGAGCCAAGGATCAAAGGTTAAACGCGTTTGTTGTTGATTTGGTGAGGAGTCCTCAATATTATGTTAAAATGTATTATCATGATCCGTTGATATTGATCGATTTAAAAATATTTATATTAAAAACTTTGTTGTTATTTCTTAGAGACAACTTCGTGTCTCTTAAAACAATGTATAACCGCTTAGATTTTAAAATAGTAGTATGTAGTAGGGACTGCAACTCACTTTCAACTTCAAGGTCATGAAATGTCAAGATTAAATATAGACCAATCGAATATATCTTTTTAAAATTTTTTTTAATTACTTATATTTAATTTATTACATTTTATTATATTTTTATCATATTATCAATTATTCTGTTATAAGTATCGGTAAATAAGGAAATTGTATTCAATTTTATTAGCATATTCATCTCCAAGCTTCAGCCTATCAATGCCATTTGGTAATAAATTAGCATCAAAATTATGATATATTTGGCTGTCATAATTCTGAGAGATGCAAATTACGAAGCTAAAACAGTTGTATAGTTTTACCTTAGGTATCGGTTACCAGTAAATCTGACTTCTTTGACACTTTCGGCCTTGTTCTTACAATAATAGACATCCATATCTTCAAAGTTATGATGTTTAGTATCAAAATGATGTTTCAGGTTGTTGAGTTCCATGGATTCGATTGTAGTTATTAGTTTGCAAATAAATGCTCGAAGTTTTTTTGAAAATAAATATGCTGAGGATCGGTTTTAGATTTGCTTATTTTTATTATTTGTTTGAAATGTTTTCAAGGAATCTCAAGGGAAACCTTAACATGACATCATGGATTCCTTTCATTAATATTTATATATTTTATTTACTAATAATTATGGCCATTCTCCCTGAAACATTCACATACTTTGAGCTCTTTGCTATAATGATTTTCTTTACTAATTTTTGTTTATTTCTAGTCAACAACATCAAATGTGGAAATTATTTCTAATTTAAAATTTAATCACAAAACAAAATAACTAAAAAAAGGCAAAATTTTATTTGTTAAATTTATTTGTTGCAAACTGTTCTACAGCCATATTTGGTGCAATTCCTTTTGCATTTCTTTTTACTTAAAGACTCCTCTTGATCATCTGTTCAGATCAGACAATAATTATAATATATATGTATAAGTATTCATACTTTTCTTTATGGCACTATTCAAATATTCCGTAGACTTTTCATTTAATTCTTCTAAATCTAATCTAACCAATATTAATATTTATAATAATAATAATTATAGTATTAATAATAATAATAATAATAACAATTATAATAATAATTATTATTACTTTTATTAAAAAAAATCATTTCGAAAGGCTATGCCGAAAATTCGTGAATATCAAAAAAACATCGATATCTTTACTGATTCATGGTCAATATTTTAATAAATACGATGTCAATTGAAAAGAAATCATTGGTGAAAATTGAAAAATGTTATAATATTAATTATATAAATTAATCAAACACTGAATCATAATTTTTTTCAGGAATTAATTAATTTGTTAATTCATCAAAAATTACTTTCGACATTAATAACTTCTTCTCCAATTTCCTCTTGCAGTGGGGCTCCAAGAACCTCACACAGTGCTACTAGACCCAAAATAAGTAGAAATAATTTCATGATTAAATTAATACAATTTCGCATCGGTTTTTATACTGACTTAATATTTGTTTTTTGAACTTTTTCATTTGTTATTATCTTTTTGGCGTAGGCCATTTAGTTTGATTTGTTTACTTCGCATTCTATTGTCTGGTCAGTACTGAGCTCAATTGTTATTTTATTTTTTTAATCGAATCTCAATAAATATTTTTGCAATTGATTAAGAAAACTTACCTTTTTCTCATTCCAGATATTTCCCATCTTCATTTTGTTAAAATGTCAGATGTACCCGAAAATGATCCGACAGGTCCTGGACTGATTATTACTTTCTTTATTTATATTATTAAAGATTTCAAAGATTTTATAATAAATAAATACATTATTTTCTTTTACAATAAATGGAATAAGTCTAATGAAGAGGTATTTTATCATATGGAAATATGGAAATTACATCATATCTTATTTTATCATATGGAAAGCTGTAGCATAAACGGTTCATCATCATATTGTTATTTACCTTACATAAAAAGAGGATATTTAAAGGAGTTTTGTGAGAAGGTCCTTGAAAATTAATTCATCGTGCTCGAACAAACACAAATTTTATGGAGCATATTTCTCACAAAGAATATAAAATTTAGGTGACTTTTAATAATAAATTCATCACAATATTTGTAAATGCAGAAGGTCTGGCCAGTCACTCATTTATATTTTATACAATCTTTTAAAGTTGATAAAACTAATTAGGAAAGAAAATCATAATTGCAATTTAGATCTGATTGTTGAGAAGGATGTCAAGGTATGTGAATGTTTCAAGGAGAATGGCCATAATTATTATTATAAAAATATATAAATGATAATGAAAGGAATCCAGGATGTCATGTTAAGGTTTCCCTTAATATTCATTCAAAACATTTCAAATAAATAATAAAAATAAACAAATCTACAACCAGTCATCAGAATCGAATTATTTCTTGTTTAAATGTGAATTCATAATCATTAAAACAAATCTCATCAAAAATATGAATAATGTTAACTAAAATAGAAAAGTTTAGGATAAATTGCATTATTATGATCATTCCATTTATTGCAAAAGAAAATAAAATAATTATTTATTATAAAATTTTTGAAATCATTAATAATATAAATAAAGAAAATAATAATCAGTCCAGGATCTGTCGGATCATTTTCGTCTACGTCTGACATTTTAACAAAATGAAAATGGGAAATATCTGGAATGAGAAAAAGGTAAGTTTTCTTAATCAATTGCAAAAATATTTATTGAGATTCGATTAAAAATCTAAAATAACAATTGAGCTCACTACTGACCAGATAATAGAATGCGATTTTGTAAACTCTTTCATCGTCTTAGATTCAAATACTTTTCCACAATCTGTGTGAATTTCCTTTGATGCTCCAAATCTAAGAATCCATTTTCGTAGTATTGTTTCCTTCACCGTTTCTTCATCCTGTTTAGCGACAACAGTCAGAGAGATATATCTGCTAAATTGATCAATCATAGCGACAATATATCCTTTCTTTCTGAATGTTTCCTGTAATGGGCCACATATATCAATGTACACTTTTTCCCACGGCTCGTCTGCTGTCAGCTTTATTGTCTCTTCCTTCATCTTTGTTGTCACAACTTTCGTTCTTTGACATGACTTGCATTGTCCAATTGTTTCTTTATCTGACTCTTTTATGTCTCCCATATCGTAATTATGTGCTAAATATTTTGCCACCTTTTCTGCTCTTGCGTGAGATAGCAAAATATGCATACTCTTTATCATTTCTTGTCTTTTTTCTCTAGATATCCATATCTTACCCTCTATAGTTTTCACCACGTTGTCTACCAGTATAATAGTTTATAACAGGTTTATAGTTTCGATAAAAACTAGAAAACTAAATCTTGCATAGTTTAAAAATATCTCTAGAAACACACAGAATAAATGGAATAAATTTATTAAATATGAAATTACTGTTCATATTTCCGAACTTTTGAATTTTCCTTAAATGTAACTTTAAATGTGTTTTTTTATGTACGATGTCATGTTCTATAAATCAATCAATAAGTTTTTTATATTCTGCATTAATGGCTACGCAACTGGTGCGTTTATAATAACTTTTTTTATTTGATATTTATTTGTGTATTTTAATAAACTTTTGCCGCAAATATATATTATTATTTTTTTGTTTATAATCTATGGTACGCTAAATAGCGATAAAAATTATATTTAAAGAAATGTTTGTTGCTATTCTGAAGGACTTGGAACGAATTATAA